>CAUYLG010058148.1:0-53175 GCA_963573385.1 Cacajao melanocephalus
TAGAACAAGAATCCTGTTCTCTCTCCCTCTTTTTCTTCCTCTTTCTTTCTCTCATACATTCTTTTTCTTTCTTTCTTTCACTCTCACTTTCTTTCCTCTCTTTTTCTTTCTTTCAAAAAATAAAAAAAAAAAAAAAAAAAAGAAAATCCACTTCATCCAATTCATAAGGCTTTTGTTAGGATGAAATGATGTAATTATATATGTTCTTAACTACAAGGAACCACATAAAGGAAAGATGGTATTCTAAAATGCCATTCTTTAATTCTAATACCTAGAGAAAGAAGTCTTATTTGTCTTCCACAAATAGCATAGCTTTCCTTTATAATACTTGGGATTCTAGGAAGGATAAACTGTTCTTTGACATTTGAGCTGCAGATTGTGAATGAGTGTCCAGAATTTCACTGTCTGGGCTGGCAGAGTAAATGGCCCCATCTAACTCCATAAAGAGCAATCTGGGACCGGGTAAAGCAGGCTGGGTCCTCACGCAAACAGCAACATCAGATGACCGGAATCTGGTGGGAGGTCTGGACCCCAAGACTGCACCTTCCTACATCTTGCTCCCTTCCTTTGTACTGTGGCATGCATTTGCCCCTCACCTTCCTGTCCTCCCACATACTCCTTCATTTCGGTCCTCCAGGTCAATACGTCCTCCAGCTTTTTAAACCTTGGCACCACAAACAAGCATCTACCATCCCGTCTGGGCTCCCCAAAGTCTCTGCTGGCATTTACTGACTCCTAGATACTATCTCCCACGGTCTGCCATGGCCTGGAGAGCAGGACCCAATTGTAAGTAGAAACATGGATGACAGGAGGTTTAAAAGCAGAGACAGTAGGCAGAGAACTTGATCTTGGCCACAACAGCAAAACTACCTCTTAGAACTACACAGAAGGATTTATTTCTGTTCATTGAGAACACTAGTGTCTCCTTTCTTGCTGTAAAAAAATGCAAAGGATTAGAATATACTTTTCCTTATGAGAACTTAACTAGGAAATGAGGAAGTGAATGATAAAAGGAGGATCTCCCAATTTGCAGGTTATCCAAGTTTCTTCTTCTCTGGCCTATTTTTCATGACCTATTTTATTCCTACTTTTGCCTTCCAAAGGATGATCAAGACCAATTTCCCATGTACTAATCTTGAGCCTCATAAGAACACAAAGAATGTCACCCAGGAGGAGAGAAATAGTTTATTTTCACAGTGCCACCAAAGGACAGGGAGATAAAAGATTGTCAGAAATGCTGAAATGGTCCTCTGTGATGGCCTCAGTGGCTGGGGCTTGACACTGATTTTAGGAACCCTACCATTGATCAGAAGTATGCCAAAGTTTAAAACTTTTTGGAATAAAAAAAAGAAGTTTATCAGTTTGTTGACTTTCTACTTTATAGAAATTCTCACCATATTCATCATGTGGGGCTGGAAAAAATCTACATTTCTGAATTTACAAAGCAAGTGCAGAATTACCTGATTTTGTTGCTTAGCTGTGCTGGTCTACAGCCTGTAACCTAGGTTTTCAATGATTTCACTTGAAAAGGAATAAAGGAAAAGGAAAAGAAGGAAGGAAATAAATTGACTGAATGAAAATATATAGGAGAGGAGAGGAAGGCGGGGAAGGAAAGGAGAGGAGAGGAGAAGAGAAGAGAAGAAAGGAAAGAAGGAATAAATAAATTGACTGAATAATGGAAAATGTGCCAGCTCTTGAAACAACCTTTGTCTCTTTCATGATGATGCCAAGAAGTCATTCAAAATGAAAATCTAACAAGAACAAGACTCTCCAAGGAAGGACAGAGAAACACTAATTCTCTGTTTACCAAGCCATTGAGGGAACAGGCACTGGTTAAGCTTTTCAAAGCATGTTCACATGCTTTCTAACTCGGTCCTGACAATAACCCTGAAAGGCAGGCAGAGCAGTTATGGTCATTTCCATCCTACAACGGAGGAAATGGAGGCTAAGGTCAGAAGGGCAATGAACAATGGAGTCAAAAATAAACTGAGTAATAAATTAATAAACAACAACAAGAAACTTGGTAAAGTGAAATAGGAAGAGAGAAACAAGGCATGAGCAAAAAAGGTTAACAGATATGACCTGTTTGATGGGGAGGGAGGAAAACAACCTGGATGAAGCAGAGACTTCTGATTGGGCACAGAGAGAATGGTGGGCCAAGAGAGGTAGTGGAGTTTGAGCTTAATTCTGAAACTCCACACAAAGCCACATTAAATTATTTTTTAAACCACACAGAAACTACAGGCAAACTACAGTACAAACAACATCCGTGTGCTCTCTGTAATCTCTATGAAGCATCATGAACCATTCCTTCGGCAACCCTCGGTACTATTATTAGTATTATTCCCAATTTATTGATAATGAAACTGAAGTACAGAGGTTACATAAACTGCCCAAGATTGTGAAGGTAATAAGGGACACAACTGGTATTTGAAGGAAGCAGGCTGGATTCAGAGTTCATGCTCTTAACCACTGCAACATAATATTCGTTTCAACAAAAGGAAGATTCTTCTAGAAGTGGCTTTTAGCAGGTCTCCTATGCTATACCTTGTCAATTACTGAAAAAGTCTATTCTCATGAGAAATAACAACAAAGACAACTAGAGTTGTTGAATGTTTTACTTGCCTATTCAGTGGAATCCATAAAGAGCCAGCACATACATTGTTAAAAGTGGAATGTCTAGCATCTGAAATCTTCAGAGGCTTCAAATTATATGCATACAACAATAAAACCTGTAAGAAAAATAAAAGGGATATAAAATGCAACATCAAAATTAGAGTTTATCTCAAAAAATACAGCATTAGTTCACAAAATAATATCACTGTATTTTTAAAAATATTTGTTTAGAAGAGAAAAATTGGGATTTCAATTTCAGAAATGATGTGAACCAGAATTGTACAAAGGTTGTAGGATAAAAATAAATGCTATTTAGTAACAATATTATATTATTTTTGAAGAGTGACATTTTGTACTGCAATTAAGTTTCTATTTCAGCCTTTGAAGACCCTCTATAGTAAGTACTAAACATACATGGGGTAAACATCCAACTTTGTTCCTTGTTACTTCTCAACATGTACCGCTCCCATAGGAGGGCGTAGTCACTTCTATGCATTCACTTATGCTGTTCCCTTCCTCTTCTCTCCATTTATCCAATCCACACGCAACTTTCTAGCCACCACACCTAAGATGAAACTTCCCTTGATGATTCATGCTCTAGTAATTTCCCTGTTGTTTGGATTCTGACAATTCTCAGAGTCGGTTGCATATGATATAGCACCTACTTAGTCATGGATTTGTAGCATTTGAGATTCACAGAACCTTAGAGATAATCTGGTCTAATTCCCTCATTTTAGATATAAGAAAGCTACTGCCCAGAGCTGCCCATCAAAACTGAGTAATTAGGTGTACTGGGGCTCAGAGAACAGAGCTCCAAAGTAACAAAGGAAATTACTTTAGCCTTAGAAGCTACCTCAGAACCAAGACTTTTTAACCCAGCACAGGTAGGGACTCTCTCAGGAGGTTCCCATACCTGCCTAAGAAAATTTCTTCCAAAAGAAGTAAAATAGTCTTGAAACTTCCTTTCTAGGAATCTCATTACATAACTGTTAAGCATGCTCTGAATGAAGAGACCACCTAAACAGGCTTTGTGTCAGCAACATGGCTGTTTATTCACTCAGGTGGGATTGGGCTGGGTCCGAAAAAAGAGTCAGCAGAGGATGGTGGGATAGGAGCTAGTTTTATAGGTTTGGGGTGGGTAGTGGAAGGTTACAGTTTAGGCTGGTTTTGCAAGCCGGGGATATTGCTGGGCGGGGGTGTGTGTCATAAGGTCCAGTGTCACAAGGTTGGCTTATCAGTTGAGGCAGGAATGGTTGAGGCAGGAGCAATGGAGGTATGTTGCAAGGTTGGTTAATCATGGACTGCAGGAGCTAGCTATTCTTTTGTGGTTTTCCTGTTACTTCAGACTTTCTGGCTCCTAGAGGCCATCTAGAGTTGTGTGGGTCACAGGAGTCACCACGGCTTGACTATGGTGTAGTCCATGGTGCAGTCAGTTTAAAGGACCTTACAATAACCAAGAAAGATTAAGCACCAAAGAAGAAAAAAGACTAAAATTCATCACCATGACTACACAGACTTTTCGTCTATTCTTCTGAGGGCAGCTTGAATAGATTGCCTGGGAGACTTTACCTGCATAATCAGACAGTGATTGTTTGCAGTGTTGTGCCACCCCTCTTCTTCCCATAACTTGCCCACAAGCTATTATCTGTTCTTGGTCCTATTCAAACAGAATCATTTAAAAACTATTGTCTGCCCTTTGGGTCCATTCAGTTCCCCTAAAAATCATTGATGACCCCTCAAAATTGCCCATATTCCCAATTTCCCTCTCCCTGAAGGAAGATACCTAAAGAAGGGTATGTAAGCTTCTGAATCTCTCTGGGTAACTGCGTAATCATTCTTTTGTTATTTTCCAGTGCTTGTACACATTACTAAATTTGTATGCTTTTTCTCCTGCTAATCTATTGTCAGTATTATTTTGGTAGACTTTACACCCAAATCTTTAGAAAGGGAGGGATAAACTCTTCACCCCCAAAGGCACATGCCTTTACCTCTGCTTCCCCACAAAATAAACTAAGTTAAGAGTAAAGGTATTTTTCAAAAGCATAAAGCCACAAGGACAGAAAGTATACAAGAGGAGATGAAGCAGACAGAAGACGTTAGCAACACTATGAAGGACAGAAAGCACCTGGAAGAACAAAGCTGACTCAGCAGAGAGGAAAGGCTGTGTCCTAAGTGCTTTCGGAGGGATTGCCAACAACAAGCATGACTGAGAACCCTGAGAAGCTCAGGGCCTGGAGGATCAGGTACCTTTAAAGGCAGGAGTGGGTGGTACTGCAAACAGGGAGTAACATTAGACAACCTCCCTCCCATCTGGGTGGGTGCAACCTGGAGACTCCTTCTTTCCCTTGCCTCCACTCTCAGCTGAACTTCCATTTTGCTCTCTGCTGTTGTTAAATCAGAGGATCTATGCTGAGGGATGTTAGGTACAGTGGTCAGGTGCTTTACTAAAAACATTGGAATTAAGTGAAAGTCTGTACTCTGAATGAGAGACATCCTTCTACTCCACAATAGCCCCTTCTCAGAATGTAGTAAATTAGGCAGGAGTCTAAGAGAATTGTCTTCGGGGAAACTGACATGTCAAAAAGAAAACACCTACAGATACTGAAATTTCAGCATCCTCCAGTGAAACTACTGGCTCCTTCTTCAATTACCCTATAATGAGGCCCATAAATCAATGTCTAACCCAATATGCTTTTTAGTGCTTTACTTCAAACATAAATGGACAGTCAAAAATCACTAGACAGGATATGAAAGGCAAAAACTAAAACTAACAGAAGGAAACTTGCAGAATAAGATACAAGACAAAGATCAGGAGAAAACTCCAATGAAACTGCAATTAATATCCTCAGAGAAAGACAATATTGCATCTGTGAAACAAGAACAGGGTACTATCAAAATGCAACAATCAGAGAACAAGGAAGATCACTTAAAAATAAAAATATGATCAAAACAACTAAATAATCAATAAAAGATTCAAAATATAAAGTTGACTCCATCTCCCCAAAAGTAAAACCTAAATTTATAAACATAGATAATAGGGGAGAAAAGATGAGAAAAGTAAATCCTTAATCCAATTGGTTCAATATCTGAATAACAGAAATTCCAAAAGGTACTAAGATAATCAGAGGGAGGAAATCATTAAATAAACATATTTCCATGAACTGGAGAATATTACTTCCCATTTTGAAAGGGCCACCCTAAATATCCAGCACAGCAGATGAAAGACTCACACCAATGTGCATCATGGAATTTCAGTACATATGGGACAGAGGGAAGATTCTGAGAGCTACCAGAGTCACAAGTAAAGAACTAGGAATCAGAATGGGATTAGACTTCTCAATAGCAATGCAAGATTGCCAGAGACAGTGGAATAATGTCCTCACATCTTCAGGGAAAATAACTGTCAGCCTAGAACTTTATGCCAAGAAAACAATAAATTAAGCATTTAAATAAAGACCTTTTGTTAGACATTCAAGATCTTTTTACCTCCTGGGTAATCTCAGTTTGCTGCAACCCTGTTAGCATATAAGGGGAATGTAGTCATGATATTGGCCCTTGGCCAAACCTGAATAAAATGTGTTAACTAGTAATTAATGCAGTCCTGTTCTAGGGTGTGAAACACACCAGGGAGCGGCCTGTAACATGTGGTCTGCATTTTTTATAGAAAACATACATACTGATGATTGGCATCTGGATCTACTAGTGAGGAAAGAGACACAAGCATCTAGGATCACCTCTCCCTTGACTTCCACATTGCATTTCAGTAGAAGAAATGGCTAGTCAACCAGTGCCTCCTTAATCACCTTCCAATAGACAGCAGGCACAGTATGGGCGAATCTTTCAGGAAGGCACTGTTTTTACTTAAACAAGATCAAACCCCAACCCCAGGCCTACTCCATGGATCGAGACTCTTTCACATGTAATTTCTAAAACTGTAAACCCAAGACCCTTTCACGTGTAGTATCTAGAGTTGTGAGCCTTTATATAATAAAGGCAGAGTTTCCCTTTGTTAGATGAGCTTGGCTGTTAGATAACTATGTCACCTTGCTCCTGGCCGAATAAATCACTCCTTCCTTCCTAGTTCAGTGTCTCAGAGGTCTGTTTCTCATGGCTGCTCCTGCTTCATTTTGGTTCCCTGACCAGAAAGTGAGTTTCGGTTGGCAGACAGCCGGCAAAGCCTCTCAGGCGGTTTGCCTAGCCCTTCGGAGCATCCCTGTGGGGGGCTTCCACCCACTTGGGTGACGCAATTCCTGAGAGTGCTGCTGGGCAGGTGTTGGCCTGTGGGAAAGCCACACCAGAGCAGAGTTGGGAAGCCCCCGCAGTGTGGATCCACCCAGCGGCTGAACACTGAGAAGGAATGGGTACTTGGAATGTCCGGACAACAGAAACACGGTAGGATTGATCCCGGGAAACTTGCCCATCTCCTTTAGGTGGAAGCGTGGCCTGACCACCCACGTGTGCCAGATTTGGCACTCTTGAACTTGGCTCTCTTTCTCTCTCTCTCCTTTGGCAACTAACCTCGGAAGTTTTGCTTTTGATTTGGGTGGAGGGAGGAGAGCAATTGTGTGAGTGAATGGAGGGGTCCAACTGGACTCATCAGCCGTGAAATGTGGGAGCATCAGGCCCATTAGAGGGGGTCTTGTACTCCAAGCGACATGTGGGGCTGGTTGGAATTAAAGACGACCACCTAAGGCTAAACGGAGGAGCTCTCACAATCTAGGCGTTGTGAGAGGATTAACGATCTCTCTTATGCCAAGTGGCATCTGAAATACTTTAGAAAGAAATGTGATTATACCAGCCTGAAGCAAATGTGAATCAGAGAGTGTGTAGTGCTCCCTGCCGGGCGGGAACTGCTGTAGGTAGAGTAACATTCTCTTAACTGTGAGGACTGTTTTTCGATGCGTAAGCATGGGTCACACTCATAGGAAGCCCACTCCTTTAGGGACCATGCTGAAAAATTTCAAGAAGGGCTTTAGTGGGGACTATGGAGTAACTATGACACCAGGGAAGCTAAGGACTTTATGTGAGGTAGATTGGCCAGCATTTGGGGTGGGTTGTCCCTCAGAGGGGACCTTGAGGTGGCAAAGGGACAGATAGCTAGGAAAAACCCAACCCAACTCCACCTGCCAAGAGACAAGGATTCCCAGGGTCCTGGCAGATTCAGTAACAGAGACTGGACTCCCAAGGTCCTGGCAGATTCAGTGGCAGAGACACTGACTCCTAAGATCCTGGCAGATCCAATGGCAGGAGAGTTTTTGCCAATAATTCCCCCTCCTCCTCAAGGACTCCCTGCATCTGGGCCTGAAGCCTCAGCACCCCCGCCAGAATTGCACAGCCCTAAACCACCCAGAGTAGACAAAAGAGAATGTGGAGAAACTCCTCCCATTGCTGCCTGCTTCCCAGGAGAAACTCCCCCTCTGGCAGCCTGTCTGCAACCCAAGGAAGGGTTAAGAGAGCAGACGTATACAGGAGTGGATGAGGACGGCCACATGGTAGAAAGGCAGGTTTTCACATACCTGCCGTTCACCTTGGCTGATCTTATCAACTGGAAAAATAACAACCCATCTTATACTGAGAAGCCACAGCTCTCACTGACCTACCGCAAACCATTATTCAGACTCAAACCCCACTTGGGCTGATTGCTACCAGCTGCTTAAGTATCTTTTTAACACGGACGAAAGGTAGAGAGTACTCCAACCCGCTTCTAAATGGCTGGAGGAGCACGTTCCAGCAGATTACCAGAACCCCCAAAAGTATGTCAGGGTCCAGTTACTGGGGACTGATCCCCAGTGGGATCCAAACATTCTGGAGGGCATGCAGAGGCTAATCCGGTACAGAGAAGCCTTGAAAGGAGGATTAAAAAAGGGAGCCCAGAAGGCTACAAACATGAATAAAGTCTCTGAGGTTACTCAAGGAAAAGAGGAAAGCCCCACCCAATTTTATGAAAGGCTGTGTGGTCTATCATAGGTATACTCCTTTTGATCCTGAGAGCCCCGAAAACCAACACATGACAAATATGACATTAGTCAGTGTGCAGAAGACATTAGAAGAAAATTGCAGAAACAGGCAGGATTTGCGGGCATAAATACTCAGTTATTGGAAATAGCTAACCAGGTGTTTGTGAACCGAGAAGCGGTAAGCCATAGAGAAAGTGGCAGAGAAAAACGAGCGTCAGGCTTGACGAAATGCTGACTTCATAGCTGCCACTATTAAAGGAGCAGCCCCAAGAGGGCAGAGAAAGGGGGACCCCTGGAAAGCCACCCAGTCTGCTTGCCCGTGCCTGCAATGTGACCAGTGTGCTTACTGTAGGGAGCTGGGACATTGGAAGGAAAAGTGCCCCCAGTTTATAGGAGAACAGGGCAATCCTAAGCACGAGGATTCAGATGAGAGCGGATGTGCTCTGCTCAGTCTAATGGAAGGGCCATGGGACTGAAGGGGGCTGGGCTCATATGCCCGCAAAGAGCCCAAGGTCTGGATGACAGTCCTGTAACCCCTATCAAAGAAAACAACTAATATTGTTGTGAGGGAATGTGTTCTCTTTCTGGGTCCACAAGGGGGCGTAGTTTTGAGGGCAAGAATTTCCCAATGCCATGCTCCGTCCCATCTCTCTCCATCCAGGAGATTTAACGGTTTATGTTTGAATTTCGTGGGCGTAGGAAGAAACTAAGAGTCAATCACTCCAGTGGAAGTTCTAAGGAACTCCTTTCATTGGTCAGTGGTCTTAGAAAAGGTGGGAGTTCCTCCCAGGTTAAAAGTCCCCTTCTTCCACGCCCCTTGGGACTCCATGTTTGGATCCCCTTCCACGAACACTCCCTTCATGGAAGCTGTTTTTTCTATCCTGGATTTCCCCTCTGGAGTCCCCTTCCACAAACACTCCCTTCGTGGAAGCCTGTCTTCCCCTCCTAAACTCCATTTCTATTCCCTTCCACTCAGTGCGGAAGCTGCTTTCCTCTCCTGGATTCCATCTTTCTGGATTCTCTCACTCAGTATGAGTGTTAGCTGTTTCTCTCTCTCTCTCTCTAAATAAATCACTTTCTACAAACACTTTTGAGTCCGGTATTTATTGCGCACTACACTGTGGTCCCCTCTCTCATTCTTGAGAGGGCAGGACAAGAACCTGGAGAAACATCCTCTCAGGGGAGCTAAGAGCACCCTGAACCCCAATATTACCGTTGGAACTACTGGGGTGTTAGAAAAACAGCCTTTCTGCTTGCTCCGGACCTGTTCGGTAGGAGGCCATGAAGTTACACGTCAGTTCTTGTACTTGCCGACTGCCCCTCCCCCACTCCTCAGGAAAAACTTGTTATGCAAATTAAGAGCTACAACTATCATATTCAATAATAAGGACTCCCTGCAGCTAAAACTACCTCAAGCAGGGATTATCAAGGCTCTCACAGTCCCTGGGTAGGAGGAGTTCAGGGCTTGCGTTTGGTTAATCAGACTACAATGACTGTGCACCCACTTGCACCCAACTCACGCATGCGCTTGGGATTATTGCCAGCGGAGGATAACTGGTCACTTGATTTGACTTAAAGAACACTTCTTTAGCATTGGACTGGCCTCAGAGGGTCAGCAACTATTTGTGTTTCAATGGGAAAATCCAGGAACAGGTGTGACCACTCAGTATACCTGGACCCGGCTTCCCAGGGGTTCAAGAACTCTCTCACCATCTTTGGGGAGGCACTAGCCCATGACCTCCACCCCACCGCTCAGAATTTTCTTGCTAAGGACTTAGGCTGCATGCTGTTCCAATATGCTGGTGACCTTTTATGGGGACACCACAAGGCAGTCGGGTGCGCTAAAGAAACAGATGCCTTACTTCAGCACCTGGAGGACTGTGGATATAAAGTATCTAAAAAGAGAGCCCAGATTTGCCAACAGCAAGTGCGATATCTGGGGTTCACCATCCGGCAGAGAGAGTGCAGCCTAGAGGCAGAGAGGAAACAAGTTATTTGCAACCTGCCAGAACCCGAAACTAAGAGGCAGGCGAGAGAGTTCTTGGGAGCCACGGGTTTCTGTAAATTGTGGATTCCAAACTTTGCAGTACTGGCCAAAACCTTACACAAAGTGACAAAGTGGGGAGGAGACAAGGAACCCTTTGAATGGGAATCCCAGCAGCCACAGGAACTGAAAGCAAAACTTTTGTCAGACCTGGCTTTGGAGCTACCCAATTTAACAAAGCCTCTCAATACAAATAATCCCGCTCATCTTGTAAAAGGGAGAGACACCATTCCAGGGAGTAATGTCCCCTGTGTCTCAGGACACTTTAACCCAGTAGAATTAATAATCACAAACCCCCAAGACCCTAAATGGGAAAAAGGGGAGAGTGTAATGCTAGGAATTGATGGGAGAGGGCTTGATCCTGGAGTCAGTATCCAGATTCAGGGAAAAATCCAGAAACACTCAGCCCCGCCAGTGTACTAGCCCTTCTATAATATATTCACTAAGCTAGTGCCGAAACTTCCGAAAAAGACAAAGAACGTGTTCCTCCAACTTGCTGAAATGTAGCTCATTCGCTTAATGTTACTTCTTGCTGTGTATGTGGGGGAATTACCATGGGTAATAGGTGGCCATGGGAAGCCCGTGAGTTATTACCCTCTGACCTTGTCCCTGACCTAACCTCAGTTCAAAGGATTCAAACCAACAGTTTCTGGGTTTTAGAGGTTTCAATTATTGGACAATACTGTTTGGCTGAAGAAGGAACAGTCTTCACTGTTCCGGTAGGAAAGCTTAGCTGCTTAGGGCAGCAACAGTATAACGGAACAGTGGGCACTGTAATCTGGTGGAGCTCAAACTATACAGAAAAGAACCCCCTCCTAAAATTTCCAGAATTACAGGATGCTTGGAATCATCCTGAGTACTGCAGAGACTGGACAGCCCTGCCTGGGTTGTGTTGGATATGTGGACATAGAGCACACGTACAGCTGCCTGAAAGATGGATAGGTAGCTGTGTCATAGGCATCATTAAGCCTTCCTTTTTCCTATTGTCTGCCAAGACAGGTGGGCTGTTAAAACATCCAGTCTACTCCGCCCGGGAGAAAAGAAGTCTAAAGATAAGTAAATGGGAAAATAATAAGTGGCCACCAGAAAGAATTATTGAGTACTATGGGCCGACCACATGAGCACAGAATGGCGCATGGGGACACTGGACTCCTATCTATATGCTCAATCAGATCATCCGGTTGCAGGCGGCCTTGGAAATACTCGTTAATGAAACAGGCAAAGCTCTGTCCATTTTGGCCGGACAAGAAACTCTAATGAGAAATGTGATTTATCAGAACCAGTTGGCTATAGATTATTTGCTAGCAGCTTAAGGAGAAGTCTTTAAAAAATTCAAACTAACCAACTGCTGCCTACACAGAGACAACCAGGATCACGCAGTTAAGAATATAACCAAACTAGCACACGTACCTGGGAAGGTATGGCACAAATTCAACCCTGAGTTCTTGTTTGAAGGTTGGTTCTCAGCCTTGGGAGAATTAAAAACCCTCATCACAAGTGTGGTAAAGGTTGGTCCTTAGCCTTGGGAGAATTAAAAACCCTCATCATAAGTGTGGTAACAGGAGTAGGTGTTTGTTTGCTACTCCCCTATTTTCCCCCCTTGTTCCTCTAAATGGCTAAGAAATTCTTTTCTGCTGTAATAGACTGGAGAACCACATCACAAATGTTTTATATCCGTTATTGTCAATTAGTTTCATCAGAGGATCATGAAAATAAGAATAAAGAGTGAGAACGCTCACCAATGTTATAGGTGAGGTTCTCAAAGAGGGGAGTGAGGAAAGAGACCCAAGCATCTAGGATCATCTTCCCCTTGACTTCCACACTGCATTTCAGTAGAAGAAAAGGCTGGCCAACTGGTGCCCCCTTAATCACCTTCCTATAGACAGCAGGCACAGTATGGGGGAATCTTTCAGGAAGGCACTGTTGTTACTTAAACAAGATCAAACCCCAACCCCATACCTACTCCATGGATCGAGACCCTTTCATGTGTAATTTCTAAGGCTATAAACCCAAGACCCTTTCACGTGTAATATCTAGAGCTGTAAGCCTATATAAAGGCAGAGCTTCTCTTTGTTAGACAAGCTTGGCTGTTAGACAACTATGTTGCCTTGCTCCTGGCCAAATAAATCACTCCTTCCTTCCTAGTTCGGTGTCTGAGAGGTCTGTTTCTCATGGCTGCTCCTGCTTCACTATTATCTTCACTTCTGTTATTGAGTCGGCCCACACGTGTTTTTGCCTACATACACAGAAGTATAAAAGACTCCTCCTCAGACAGGAGAGCAGCTTGAGACCAAGATATGCCATATTTTGATGGTTTATAATCCATAAACTGTGTCCTGTGAAACTGAGACCCTGGAAGGTGCCCCTGGATATCTTGAGTCTCTGGAATGATTACCTGTGCTTTCTTTATCCTTCCATGCCTTATCCTTTACTAGAGATTTTCATAAATACGCTTTGTGAAGTCTCATGAGTACTTTGAAAAATTAGAAGCTCTAATACACCCTTTTTCAGGAAGCTGGATGATGTGTTCTTCTGACACAAGAGAGCAACTCAAGATAGAACAGGAGACCCAGGGAACCCAACTTAGAGAGAGGGATAGGAATTCTCAGGAGGGTGATGAATGGGACTGTTAAGATGATAGTTGAGCCATAAGAGCAATCAGTGTGGAGCATGCCTCTGAAGAAGAAAAAAACAGTGGAACTGAAAGTAAGCTGATGAGTTTGACCAAATGGAAAGATTGTATAGTTCTTAGAAAGTTTGGGAAGAACAAAAATAAGGCAAATGATTGATTCTAAGTTAAAGATAAAGCAACTTTTTTCTTCAGGAAAGAAGAAGGCAGAAATAAAAAAAGCAATAACCTATGTGGCTCAGCCATGAATGATACTTACATAGTCATAATGCAAACACAGACTATGGGCAAGTTGACATGCCTCTGGCTTCCTCATTTGTGAAATGGAGATGTGTAATCCCCATTCCCTGAATTGGTGTGCAGACTCAATGAGTCCATGTGAAGTGCTTAGAGCAATAACAATGAGGATTATTATTGCAGTTTTTAGCTCATGATCACTCCTGGCTCCTTACCCTTCCTTGGTGCCTCATTCTTCATATTCTCTTAGACCTGCTGCTAATTCCAAGCTGACTTCCCATTAGATCTCCCAGCCAGTCCTTGTCTAATCCACTAATTCTTAGTTCTATTCCCAACTTGTCTTCATTCTTCAAGGGACAGGTTTCACCCTGTCACCTTCATACTGCAGAGTGAATTCAGGAGGAGACAATACAATCATGATAGAATTTGCAATGCTCCCTTACTCACTTCTGCAAAGACTAGTTTTTCAATGGCAAAGAAGTGATATGGGTATGAAAAACACTGAGAACAATTGTATTTAAAGTGGGTGTTATGTTTAGAATCCCTTACAGCCCAGGAACGAGTGAAAGAAAAGTTCTCTTGTACTAGATGGAGCTGATTTCCTGACTTCCTCATCTTTGTATCTTAATCACCTAACAAAATGCCTGGCATGTGGTATATACTCAGTAACTGTTTTATTAATTAGTAAGCAGCTAAATTATATGTGTTTGTAAAGAAATCAATAGTAGGGATGAGAAGAGTTTGATTCTCATTCCTATTTTTGCCACTAATGAGTTGTGACATTGGTCAAGTCACTTTACCCACATGGGACCTTGCTTCCTCATCTGTAATATGTGAGCATTGAACAGATGTTCTCTTAGTTTCTTTTCAGTTCTGAACTTCGCTTTAGGTGGTTCCAAGAGAAGTCAGAGAAGGTTTCCAATGGAACCTCCTATATGACGCAGCAATAGAGAATCACCATTAGAACTGTAAGCTGCATTAGTAGCAATGGTCCAGACCAGTGCTTCTAAAACTTGAATGTGCATAGTAATACTTGGGAGATACTATTAAAATGCATATTCTGACTCAGTGGGTCTGGATTGAGATTCTACATTTCTAATGAGCTTCCAAGGGATGCTAATGCTGCTGGTTCTCAGCCACAATTTGAGTCACAACAGTCATTTCAAATGTCAGTCCCTATCCCCCTTAGACAGCTTTTGCCTTCCCAAGCTCCTTGAAGCTGGATGTTATTTTGGGCCCATCTGAAGGACCAGGCTCTAGCTAATCACATGGTCAACTAGGCCCAGAATCCAGAGCACCTCAGAGGTAATCCTTGAGACTCTGCATGATCCCTGAGTTACAGTATTTCCAACATCTAAGTTGATCATTGGGCTTCTGCTTTTATCATGACTTGGTAGTTTTCCCAGGAACCCTAACTCTTCCTTCAGTATCCTGCTGGACTGAGCTTGTCTTAAATGCACAGCTTGTTTATTTGGGGACCTGAAACAGATTCTAGCTTTTATTATGGATATGAAGTCTTCCAGAAAAGAACACTAGGTCCACATCTCTTGTTAGACTGGCCGGATTCCTGCACTAAATAAACATACCTCAAAAAACCATTTCAGTTTTATTCAAGTTTGTGTTTTTGCTTGGCAGAGTCTTGCTCTTCAGTGCTGTGCTTGCTCAGACTTCCTGCACTTGATCATCCTGATCCATCTGAGTCTTCTATGGCCTTTGAATAATTTGCCTTGGACTGTCCAGCTGCACTCAATAAAACAGTCTTTTAATTAAAGTTTGGCAAAGTTTGGGCTTTTAGAGTACTCATCACCTGAATAGTGAGCGTTGTACTCAATAGGTAATTTTTCAACCCTCACCCCTCTCCCACCCTTCCACTCTGTAGTTTCCAATGTCTGTTATTCCACTGTGCATGTCCATGTGTACTCATTGTTTTAGCTTCCAATTCTAAATGAGAACATGTGGTATTTGGCTGAGTTATTTTAGTTAGGATAATGACCTCCAGTTACATCCATGTTACTACAAAAGACATGATTCATTGTTTTTTATGGCTGAGTAGTTCTTTATGCAGTCCTCTGTTGATGGACACTTAGGTTGATTCCATATCTTTGCTATTGTAAACAGTGCTGCAATAAACATACAAGTGCAGGTATCTTTTTGATGTAATGATTTATCTCTGTTTGGATATATGCCCAGTCGTGGAACTGCTGAATCCAACGGTGGTTCAATTTTTAGTTGAGAATCTCCCTACTTTTTTCCATAAAGGTTGTACTAATTTACACAACCATCAACAATGTATAAAAGTATTCCATATTCTCCACATTCTTGTCAATACCTATTGTTTTATGACTTTTTAGTAATAGTCATTCTGACTGGTGTAAGATGATATCTTATTGTCATTTTAATTTTCATTTCTCTTATTAGTGATGTTGAGCACTTTTTTACATGTTTGTTGGAAACTTGCATATCTTGTTTTGGAAAATGTCTGTTCATGTTCTCGTCCACTTTTTAATGGTAGTGTTTTATTTTCTTGTTGAGCTGCTCGAGTTCCTTGTAGATTCTAGATACTAGATCTTTGTTAGATACATAGTTTGCAGTTTTTTTTCCATTCTGCAAGTTGTCTGTTTACTCTATTGACTATTTCCTTTGCTGTGTAGCTTTTTAGTTATAATTGAGTCCCATTTATCTATTTTTTTGTTGTTGTTGCATTTGATTTTGAGGACTTAGTCATAAATTGCCTAGGTCAATATCAAGAAAATTTTTTTAGGTTTTCTTCTAGAATTTTTTTATACTTTCAGGTCTTATGTTTAGGTTGTTAATCCATCTTAAGTTATGTATCTGGTGCTATGTATGGGTCTAGTTTCATCCATCTGCTAACGGCTATCCAATTTTCCCAGCACCATTTATTAAATAGGGTGTGCTTTCCTCAGTGTATATTTTTGTTAACTTTGTCAAAGACCAGTTGGTTAAAGGTATATGGCTTTATTTCTGGACTCTATATTCTTTTCATTGATGTATGTGTCTATTTTTTATACCAGTACCATGTTGTTTTGGTTACTATAACCTTGTAGCATAATTTGAAGTGAGGTAATGTGATGTCTCCAGCTTTGTTCTTTTGGCTTAGAATTGCTTTGGCTATTCTAGCTCTTTATTTGTTCCATATGAATTTTAGGATTGTTTTTCTAATTCTGTGAAATACGTTGAACCTGTAGATTGCTTTGGGCGTATGGTCATTTTAACAGTACTGATGCTTCCAAACCCTGAACATGGAATGTTTTTCCATGTTTGTGTCATCTATACTTTCTTTCATCAGTGTTTTATAACTCTCTTTTTAGAGATCTTTCACATCCTTGGTTAAATATATTCCTAGGTATTATTTTTTGTAGTTATTACAAATGTGATTGCCTTCTTGATTTGGTCCTCGACTAGATCATTATTTGTGTATAGAAATGCTACTGATTTCTGTATGTTAATTTTGTATACTGAAGCTTTATAAAATTCATCTATCAAACTAAGAGGTTTTTTGGTGGAGTCTTTAGGATTTTTTAGCTACAAAATCAGCAGCAGAAGTGATTTGACTTCTTCTTTTCCACTTTTTATGACTTTAATATTTTTCCCTTGCCTTACAGCTCTGGTGAGAACTTCCAGTACTCTCTTAAATAAGAATGTTGGGCATCCTTGTCTTGTTCCAGTTTTTAGAGGGAATGTTTTCAACTTTTCCCCTTTCAGTATGATATTGGCTGTAAGTTTGTCTTAATTATGCCTTTATCATGTTGAGGTATGTCCTTTTATGCCTAATTTGTTGAAGATTTTTATCATAAAGATATGCTAAATTTAATCAAATGCTTTTTCTGCATCTGTTGAGATAATCATATGCTTTTTGTCATTAATTTTGTTTATGTGCTGTATCACATTTATTTATTTCCATATGTTGACTTATCATTGCATCTCTGGGATATATCCCACCTGATCATAGTATATTATCTTTTTGATGTGCTATTGGATTTGATTTGCTACTATTTAGTTGAGGATTATTGCATCTGTATTGATCAGGGATATTGGTCTGTAGTTTACTTTTTCTATTGTGCCTTTGTCTGGTTTTGGTATCAGGGCAATACCGGTCTTAAAGAATGAGTTAGGAAGAATTCCTTCTTACTCAGTTTTTTGGAATAGTTTCAGGAGTATTGGTATTGGTTCTTCTTTGTATGTTTGGTAGAATTTGGCTATGAATCCACCTCATCCTGGGTTTTTTGTTGACGCTGGGACTTTTTTTTTTATTACTGATTCAATCTTGTGACTTAATATTGGTCTGTTTATGACTTTTATTTTTTCCTGCTTCAACTTCAGGAGATTGTATGTTTCCAGGATTTTATCCTTTTCCAATAGGTTTTCTAGTTTGTAGCATACAGTTGTTCATAATAGTCTGTGGTCATCTTTTGTATTTCTGTAATATCGGGTGTAATGTCTCCTTTTTAATTTCTGATTGTGTTTATTTGGATCTTGTATTTTCTTAGTCTAGCTAGTGCCTTCACAATTGTTTATCTTTTCAAAACACCAACTTTTCATTTTGTTGATCCTTTGTATTGTTTTTTAGTCTCTATTTCATTTAGTTCTGTTCCAAGCACTGTTGTTTCTTTTCTTCTGCTAACTTGGGTTTGGTTTGTTCTTGTTTTTCTAGTTCCTTGAAGTGCAACATTAGGTTGTTAATTTGTGACTTTTCTACATTTTAATGTAGGCATTTAATGCTATGAACTTCCCTCTTAGCACTGCTTTTGCTATATCCCACAGGTTTTTGGTATGTTGTGTTTTCATTTTCATTCATTTAAAAAAAAATTTAATTTCCATCTTAATTTCTTCATTGATCTAGTAATCATTTAGAAACATGCAGTTTAATTTCCATGTATTTGTATGGTTTCGGAGCTCCTCTTAGTATTGATTTCTAGCTTTATTCCATTGAAGTCTGATAAAATCTTTGACAGAATTCTCATTTTTAAAAATCTGTTAAAACTTTTATTTTATGACCTAATAGGTGATCGGTCTTGGAGAATATTTCATGCACCGATGGAAAGAATGAATATTCTGTAGTTATTGGGTAAAATATTCTGTAAATGTCAGTGAAATGAATTTCATATAAAGTCCAATATTTATTTGTTAATTTTCTGTCTTGATGATCTATCTAGTACTGTGAGTGAGATGTTAAAGTTGTCCACTGTTATTGTATTGCTGTCTATCACTCTCTTTAGGTTTAGTAATATTTGTTTTGTGAATTTGTGTGTTCTGATGTTGTGTGCATATATATTTCAGACTGTTATATTCTCTTGCTGAATTGATCCTTTTATCATTATATAATGATCTTGCATTTATTATTGTTTTTATTAAAGTTGGTTTTGTTTAGCACAATGTAGCTACTCCCACTTGCTTTTGGTTCTTATTCCTTTGGAATGTCTTTTTTCACCCCTTTACTTTCAGTCTATTATGTGTCTTTATAGGTAAAGTGAGTTTCTTATATGTAGCATATGGTTGGATCATTGTTTTCTGTCAATCTGTATCTTTTAAGTGGAGCATTTAATTCATTTATATTCAAGGTTAATATTGATACATGAAGCTTTGTTCCTGTTATATTAATTGTTTTCAAGTTGTTTTATAAATGGTTTCTTTTTCTCTTTTTGTTTTGTGGTTTGATAAGATTCCGTCATGTTGCTATTTGATTCTTTCTCTTCCTCTTTTGTGTGACTGTTTTATAAGAACTGTGACTTTTATATTTCTATGTGTTTTCATGGTGGTGAATATCAACCTTTTGTTTCCATATTTAAGACCCCTTTGGTCATTTCCTATAGAGCCAATTTAGTGATAACAAATTCCATCAGCATTTGCTTGTCTGGGAAAGACTTTATTTCTCCTTCATTTATAAAGTTTATCCTGGCAGTATATAAGATTATTAACTGACAGTTTTCTTTTTCTGCACTTTGAAAATGCCATTGCATTCTCTTCTGGCCTGTAAGATTTATGTTGAAAAGGCCATTGTTAGTCTAATGAGATTTCCTTTATAGATGACTAGATACTTTTCTCTTGCTAATTTTACATTTTATTTCACTTTGACTTTAGATATTCCAAAGATAATATTCCATGATGAAGTCCTTTTTGCAACATATTTGTCTGAAGATCTCTGTGCCTCCTGTATCTGAATGACTGACTCTCTTGTTATATTTGGGATGTTTTCATCAATTATGTCCTTAAGTAAGTTTTCTAATCTTTTTTATCTCTCTCCCTCCTTGGAAACACCAACAATTCATAAGTTCTATTGATTTACATAGTCCCAGATGTCTCAAAGGCTTTGTTCATTTTTTTCATTTTTTTTTTCTCTTATTTTTGTCTGACGGAAATATTTCAAAAGACCTGTCTTTAAGTTCTGAAAGTCTTTCTTCTGCTTGGTCTAGTGTGTTACTAAAGCTTTCAAGTGTATTCTGTATTTCCTTCAATAAATTTTTTAGTTCAGAAATTTTTTTTAAGATATTTATCTCCTTGGTACATTTTTCATTTATATCCCAAATTGATTTTCTGACTGCTTTGTATTGGTTTTCAGATTTCCCTGGGATCTCATTGAGCTACTTTCAAACCAATATTTTGAATTCTTTAGCTGGTATTTCAAGGAATTTTTAAATTAGGATTTATTTCTAGATGATTGTTGTGGTCCTTTGGTTGTGTCATATTTCCTTTTTCATGTTTCCTATATCCTTCCATTGATATATGCATCTGATGCAGCAGTTGCTTGTTCCAATTTTTTGAAATTGCTTTTGTAGGGAACAATTACTTTTTTCCTGAGGTTGTACATATGATGTTGGTTGAGTAGGCTATTTTGGCTTTGATTTGGGTGACTGCAATAGTGTAAACTTTGTGTTACTTATCTGACAATACACAAGGTCAGTGGTATCTGTGATTTCCTTGGTGGCTTAGGGTAGAGTTATTGGTTGAGGTTGTGGTGGAAGTATTGCTACAGATTTGGACCCAAACTAAGCTGCCTCCGGGGCCCACTAGTAGCAACAGTGGGGCAAAAGTGCTTGTTTTTAAGCCTCAGAGCTGCTTATACAGGCTCCAGTGGAGGGCCGATTCATGGGTTTCCAGGTGGCTTGTTTAGAAGTTAGTAGTGTGAATGAGATACCATCTCACACCAGCTAGAATAGCAATCATTAAAAAATTCAGGAAATAACATACGCTGGTGAGGCTGTGGAGATATAGGAATGCTTTTACACTGTTGGTAGAAGTGTAAATTAGTTCAATCATTGTGGAAGACAGTGTGGCGATTCCTCAAGGATATAGAACCAGAAATACCATTTGACCCAGCAATCCCATTACTGGGTATATACCCAAAGGATTATAAATCATTCTACTATGAAGACATATGTACATGTACATTTATTGCTGCACTATTCACAATAGCAAAGACTTAGAACCAACCCAAATGCCAATGAATGATAGACTAGATAAAGAAAATGTGGCACATATGTACCATGGAATACTATGCAGCCATAAAAAGAATGAGTTTATGTCCTTTGCAGGGACATGGATGAAGCTGGAAACCATTGCAAACTAACACAGGAACAGAAAACCAAATATCACATGTTCTCACTTATAAGTGGGAGTTGAACAATGAGAACACGTGGACCACGGCCTGTCAGTGGGTCGGGGAGGAAAGGTAGGGAGAGCATTAGGACAAATACCTAATGCATGCAGGGCTTAAAACCTAGATGATGGGTTGATAGGTGCAGCAAACTATCATGGCACATGTATACCTATGTAACAAACCAGCACGTTCTACAAATGTATTGCAGAACTTAAAGTATAATAGTTAAAAATAAAAGAAGTTAGTAGTGGGAGCAGTGGGTCAGATGTGTAGGCAGGTTCTCAAGCCCCTAGGTAGCTTGTGGCATATGAGTGGTGGCTGTAGCAGTGATGACAACCCACTAGGACCCAAGGAGTCTGTGTTGGTGTTCTTGGTAGCTGCACTGGGTTGAGTGGACTAGTCCTCAGTCCCACAGTTGCCCATAGCAGGGTAGTGGGTATTGTCCTAAGTGTGCTTAGGATAGTTTGGTCTCCCTCTTCTTCCCCTAGCTGGCTGGAAGCTACAGCTGCATTGCCTTGAACTCAGCCTAAGGATAAGGTATAGCCCAATATTAAACATTAAACTCTCAAAATGCTGCTGGCTGTGGGTTTGTGACCAGAGAGGGTGGGCTCCCCTTCAGTAGAGCAGCACGGACAAGAAGCTGTGAAGTGTGCAGTCTGCTTGAGTCTTGTTCTTACAGCGGCCTGCAGCAGGGTGGTGGGTACTGTCCTAGATATGCATAGGAGAGATTGGTTTTCTTATCCCTCCTTGGTCAGGCAGCAGCTGCTGCCACATCAACTCAAGCTCAGCCTGAAGGTGGGGCACAGCCCAGCTTTAAACTCTCAAAACAGTACCCTGGGCCTGCAATCAGGGAGGGCAGGACCCTTCCTAGCCTTGCAATGTGAGCAAAAAGCTGTGGGAAGGGTGGTCCACTAAGTTCTCAGTTTTACAGCAGCCCAACGGAGGACAGTGAGTATTATCCTAGATATGCATTGGAGAGCCTAGTTCCCTGTCCCTCCTTGGCCAGCTGGCAGCTGCAGCCATGTCAGCCCAAACTCGGCCCCCACAACAACTTTATAGCAGTGATGATTCCCTCCAAATTAATTTCTCAGGTTCCAAAGGGAAGGGCCAGCTACTGATTCCTTATTATCCCTCCTCCCTATAAGCTATGACTTGTACTCCTTGAGCTTTCCCAAGTTATAAACATAATTCAAATTTTATTCTGATCCTCAAATGGGCTAGATCCTTCTAGGAATGCTGGATTCTAAAAAGAGCAAGAAGATGAGACAGGATAAAGCTAGAAGTCCTAAGGTACAATCTGCAGACAAATCTGAGCAATCAAACCTTTAGCCATGGTTACATCTTTTTTACAGTTAAACTGTAGTAGTATATCTCTCTGACTTAAATAAACCATGCTTTGCAGCTATTTTTAAAGCCATTGTCTGGGTAGTTCATTAAAATGATAGTCCCTGGCAGCTTAGTGTTTGTCCCTATAAGATTTTGAATTTGTTCAAAAGATGCTCATTTGTACAAAGTTCCAATGAACAGCATGTAATGTGATTCTATGATAGTCTATTAAAGATAATTTTGTCAACTAGGATAGAATACTTTCTACCTCGTATACTCAAGAAGTTAAGATTTTCAAAGCTGTGAACTTAACTCCAAAGTATTGTGGCATGGAGATTTTAGTCCTCTGAATTACTGAAAATTTTCATATCAAAATCCCCAATTCTGGGATTTCAACTCTGCTGCCACTAGCATCCCTAGTTCCTACTGGCATTTATGCTTCAATGTGGTTAATAAACTAAAGGAACCAAGTGGGTAAATCAAGGGATGTTAAACTGCATTGTCTTGCAATGATGCTTTTTGTCCCTGGAAATTCCAAAGCTCCAAGTCAGTTATTAATTTTTATGATCATCCTTTCCAGAAGCTAGAAGTGCCTATAGCCAGGACCATCATCTGAGGATTCAATACAGCACCATGTTCAGATGTGCAGACTCTGGAGTCAGACCGTTTCAATCCTGACTCCTTGTCCACTAACAATCTTCCATCCTGTGTCTCACTTTTTTGTAAAAGGGGGCTAAGGAAAGCACCTATCTTATAGAGTTGCTGTGAAATGATGTAAGTAAAGTGCTTGGAAAATAGTAAGTTCTACGTAAGTCTTCTCTCTTAGTATGATCTTGTGGGTTTCATGAGCTTCAGCCAGTTATTCAACATTAAACTCAATGAATGCTAAAATCCTAAAACGATGAGTAGATGAATGCTTAAATACACCAATATTCAAATCATCAAACAAATTCCAGCTTTTTACTCCAAAACGATAACATCTGGAGTCTGAGATCTAGTGCTCTAGGTGAGTGTTTCTTGACTTTTTGACTGAGCATTATGGCAGCAACTACATCTCTTATCATGACCCAATACAGACACACTTCTTGTCAAAGGGGAAAAATATTCTCAAACTAAGAAATGGAAAAACTGTGTGTTCTGCATATTTTCTTGTGACTTGAGAAAATCACTCAAGCAATTTGCTTAAATCCGATATTTTTTTAGTTGGTGTCCTGCTTCTAATCTCTGACACTAGTTCATGCTTCTATGTTAATTGTCAGACACAATTGTTGATGGATAAAACCTTGTTACTCTAATTATCGGCCACAAATATAGTCTTAGCATTTGCTTCTTAGATGTTGTTTTGTTTTGTTTTTCCAATAGCAGCATACAGACACCTCAAATTATCCTGCCTCAAGCTACCCTCGTAACAACTGATAGAGATATGATGTTTCTGTAACCTTGTGAAATAAACTTTATGTTTTCTTCCTCTTTTTTTTAAACTAACTGCTTAAACATTCTGTTTCCCGACTTTGTATTCCTCCCATTTCCAAACCCTCTCTGAATGGATATAATCTTTCATTAGTTCCTTGCCAGCAAGTAAATAAAATTTGACAATGTTGACAGTCAACCTAAGAAATTTTGTTTTTAACAATATATATCATAAAATGAAAGTTTCAGAAAACATTTTTATATGCAATGCATTCTAGTGTTTTTGTGTTTCATTTCTGTTAAAAAAATGCTATTTATGATCCACTATACCCCCGACCCATTAGTAATTTTGACCATAATTTAAAACTACTGCACTACATTCCCCTAAAAGAGATTACAGATTCATTATTTTAAAATGTATATGGAATATCTGGCAAGGATTTAACTGGCAAAGAGTGGAAAGGAGAGTACTTTCAAAATATGTGAAATAGCATGAAAAGTATCTGGAGAGTTATATGCTAAAGTTTCTCTTTTGTATCTGGATAGGAAGAGAATTATAACTGACCAAGAGTTACTAGCAGATTTCCAGCCTAAGGTAGCAGAATGAAAGGGCCAAAGTGAGAAATGGTGCTGGAGAACAAAGAAAGGCAGGCCCAGGAGGTTTCATGAATTGACAGGGGTCACCTGAGTCAAGGAGCTGCAGAAGCTACCAGAGGCACAGCTAGAGGGGACAGCACTCAAGGGCTGGGAAGTGCAAGAACAGACCAATACAGCACACAGAAAGCAAATAAAAATGCTGAACAGGGCAAAACTGTAGGCAAAAAAGCCTGAGGCTCTTCTTAGACAAAGCAGCAATCAAAGGAATTCTATAGTGGAATGTCCCTCTGTGAGAGGCTATACTGACCAACTGCTGCGTTTTTAAAAGCTTGACCCATTTTCAAAGCCATCCTAAAATCCGAATTACTGTTCAATCTCCAATAATTCATGGATTGATACTGAACTGCTCCTAAATACTTGTCCCCTTCTTCCTTCTGTCCCCCAATTAGTCCTATTACAAATGTCCATCCATATATATGGATATATATATGAATAAAGATATAGATAATGGATATAAAGATAAGGATAACCTACATTAAAATAAATTATATCTATGATACAAATTTGTAAACTGCATTTAGAGGGCAAACTAAGGTTTTCTCTTATTTGCTATGTACTTAAATTTTGCTGCTTAGGCACATTTTACTCTTTTCTGCAGAATGTTGGAAGCTAAAGTATCTATGAGGAGATATTATTGCTAAACATTAAAAGGTGCCTTTAAATAATGATTACCAAGTATATCTCATTTATATTTGAAGTTATTAAACTTTAAAAGCATAACAATTTAAAAATAATTTCACAGATGGGCGCAGTGGCTCACGCCTGTAATCCCAGCACTTTGGGAGGCCGAGGTGGGCGGATCACAAGGTCAAGAGATTGAGACCATCCTGGCCAACATGGTGAAACCCTATCTCTACTAAAAAAATACAAAAATTAGCTGGGTATGGTGGTGCATGCCTGTAGTCCCAGCTACTCGGGAGGCTGAGGCAGGAGAATTGCCTGAACCCTGGAGGCAGAGGTTGCAGTGAGCTGAGATTGCGCCACTGCACTCCAGCCTGGCACCTGGTGACAGAGCGGGACTCTGTCTCAAAAAAAAATAATAATTTCACATAATAATGACAATAATAACCTACTCTTTACTGAGGTTAGGGGTTTATAGTTATCTCTGATTACAGATGAGGGTAACCTTGATGCAGAAAAGTTAACTAATCTACTCAAGATCACAAAACTATTAAGTGGCAGAGATGAGATTCAAACCTAGGCAGTTTAGTTCCAGAGTATGTGTTCTTACCCATTACACTAATGTAAGCAAAACAAATAAAAAGCAGACCATTCCCAGTAAAACTGTGCAAAAAAAAAAAGGGAAAAATCTCTAAAGAAACTGGTTAAAGAAGTCCTAAAACTTCCAAAGCAGCAGCAACTTGACTCTCAACAGCAACAATGGAAATGAGTTGATGACGTTTTGAATGTGTTGAAACCACATAATTTCCGACCTTAAATTATCTACCCCATGAAAATTTATTTTACAAATAGTTGTAAAATAATGACATTTATAGGCAAACAAAAATTGGAAGTGTTTGCCTCCAGAAGATGCTTACCAAAGGAAATTCTAAAGCATGTACTTCAATAGAAAGAAGTAATCCTAAAAGAAGTGTCTCAAATGCAAGAGGGAGTAAAAAACAAACCAAATGGTAAATATGTAGAAGATTCATTAAAAAAAATGTCTTGTATGAAACAAGATAAACAAATAAATAAAAATAATAATATTATTTTGGGTTAAAAAGGAAAATGTACAGTAATGCCATGTAAGTCATTAGGGGAAAAAAGGTATACATTAATGTAGATTTTAATAAATTAAATATGTATGTTTTCCTGAAAGTAACCACTAAAAGCACAGGTAGAGTGCACAATTTCAAAACTCATAGTGAAAAAATAAATGGTAAAGAAATAAATCCAAAAGTAGATATTAAAGGAGAAGAAAAACAAAATCCAGGACAAGCAAAAGCAAGGTAGATTTAAACCAAATATATTAGTAATTACATGACTGGATTAAATTCCTCAGTCAGAAGCTAATATTGCTAGACAATTTTTTTTTTTTTTGAGACAGAGTCTTGCTCTGTCACCTAGGCTGGAGTGCAGTGGTGTGATCTCGGCTCACTGCAACCTCTGCCTCTCGGGTTCTAGCAATTTTCCTGCCTCAGCCTCTTGAGTAGCTGGGATTAGACAATATTTTTAAATATCCAAGATACCTTTTATAAGAAACAAAATTAAAACACAAGTACATGGAAAGGTTGAAAGCAAAAGGCTGAAAAAATATTACCATGAAAATAATAAGCAAAATAAAGCCACTTTCATATGATAATATCACAGATAAAGCAGGCTTATGGGGAAAATGAACATTATTACAAAAACGTCATGTAATTTAAAAAGCATGATTAAGAAAAGCACTATTATCAAAATGATAAAATGTTCAATTCACCAAGACAATACAGCAGCTATCAATCTGATTGCAGATAAGAATACAGCCTCAAATTAAGTAAAGCAAAATTTGAGAGAACTATAAGAAAAAACTAAACAATGACAATCATAATGAAAGATTTAAACATACTTCTCAGTAATTAATTTTTTTAAAATGCAGACCAAATGGAAAAATCAGTAAGCATATAGATGATTTAAACAAGATTAGTCAAACTGATCTACTACACATAAATACTTCCTCAACAACTGAAGAGTTCATATTCTTTTAAAAAGCAATAGATTACTTACACAATTAACACTTTTCTGGAGAAAAAAAATCAAGTTTCAACAAATAGCAATCACACTAAAAATTTTTTATACCACGAAACAACACAATCTGGTAATAGATAACAAAAGATAACTAACTAGAAAAGCTCCACATAGTTTGGAATTTTAGATACACATGTCAGAATAGCTCATGAGCCAAAGGAGAAATCATAACGAAAATTTTACAGAACTATTTTTTTGATGATGTCAACACTATAACAAAAAACTTGTGAGATGCAGCCAAAACAATGTTTGGAGAGAAATTCGTAGCTTCAAAATGCATATATTAGGGAAAAAAAAGCTGAATATTGAGCTAAACCTCTATCACAAGTCAGTAGAAATAACACACAAAAAAACAGAAAGATATACTAACCAAAACTAACTAATTAAAAACTTCAAGAAAAAGAGAATACATAAATAACCAATATAAGAAATGAAAAAGGGTGTATCATTACAGATACATCAGATAGATATAAAATGTGAGAAATTTTTTAAATAAAATGGTCAAATTCCTAGAAATAGCAACTTAAAATTGACTCAGAAGAAATAGACAACCCAAAATGTCTCATAAACAAAAATGATGGAATATTTAAAACTTGGTTTGACACAGGCACAAACTATCAGAGAAGATATTGGCCCAATCAGAACTGATACCACCTCTGAAAACCAGTACAGTAGTACTATTGCCTAAAGACTGCATGAAACTAGTAAGAATTACATCACTATTCCTCACAAACAATAGGTTCAGATAGCTTTACTGATGAGTTCTAACAATCAAGTAAAAAAAAGGTATTCCAAATTTACACAAACTTCACTAGAAAATAGTAAAACACAATATATTTATCAATTCATTTTCTGATTCTAGTAAAATCAGTGATATGCAAAACATCTGATAAGAATAATATAAAAGCATAACAAGAGGAAAAATGGCAGATAGGAGGCAGGCCAAACTTGCAGTTCCCACTCGAATGGACAGAGCAGCCTGTGGAGACTCACATCATTAACTTTTGCTCCGATAACTAACACAGGAACATACCAGGAAAGCTGAGAGAATCCACAGACCCTTTGAAGGAAGTAATTTGCTGCTGCAGGCTCCATAAGATAGCCAAAACTGTGAGTGCCCCAAGTGTGAGAGGGGGAATGTCCACCCTCAAAAAAACATCCTCACTGGGGAATCTGAGGGTCCTTATCACAGGAGAAGGATTTGACCTTACCTGGAGCTGAGACTAATTTAGAGAGCCAAGCAAAATAGAGGGTAGAGGAAGCAGCAGGAAGAGTCCTGTGGGTACTCTTGGTCTCCAGGAAAGACGTTTCTGACTTTATCTCACAGTGATCTTTGGGGAGGGCTGCCAGTGGAAATGGGGAAAGACCACAGGGATAAGGAAACTTTCAGCTGAACTTTCTAACAATTTCAATCAAATACAAAGTTTCCTGGACATAATTTGGAGGAGAGGGCAAACAGGGAGTGCAGATACAAGCACAGAAGCCAGGCAGGTAGCTGGGCTCAAAACCTCAAAGCCCTGCTCGCTTTCTCAGTGGGGAGGCTAGTATGGGGCATGTTCTCAGCCTTACTCACTGTCCACCTAGAAATAAACTCGGTGCTGTTGGGAGGGCACAGTGGGAGTGACTGACCTTTGGGGCCATGTGGGGGCTAGGTAAGGCCTGTTACTGCCAGCTTTCACCTAATTACCTGGCAACCTATATGATGCAGCAGAGGCAGCCATAATCTCCCTGAGAATGTAACTCTATCCACCTGAGAACCACATCACCATTCCCCACAGCAGCCATAGCAAGCCCTGCCCAAGGAGAGTCTACGCTTAGACATGCCTAACCCTGCCCCCACCTAATGGTTTTTCTATACCAGCTCTGATAGCCAAAGACAAAAGACATAATCTCTTTGGAGCTCTATGGTCCCACCTACCACCTGAGAAATCCAAATACTTATCCAGGCAACCTTAGGACAAGCTTGTATCTTACCTATACTACCACAGCTGATGCTCTCTTGAAAGCACCAACTCCTGGCTGGATGCCAACCAACACAAAACCAGTGTACTAAACAAAAATACAACCTAGGACCGTCACAGAGTCCACTTCACTCCCCTACTACCTCACCAGAGCAGGTCCTGGTATCCATGACTGAGAGACCTTAAGATGGATCATTTCACAGGACTCTTTGCAGGCACTTCTTTGTACCATCCCAGAGCCCAGTAGCTTCACTGGGTGGCTAGACGCCCCCCAAAAATAACAATAACTACATTTCAGCTCTCAGGAAGCTCCACCCCTAGGGGAATGTGGAGAACATCACATCAAAGGAGCACCCCATGGGACAAAAGAATCTGAATAGCAGCCCCTGAGTCCCAGATCTTCCCTCTGACATAGTCTTCCCAAATGAGAAGAAACCAGAGAAACAATTCTTAGTAATAACATGACAAAACCAGGTTCTTTAGTACCCCCAAAAGATCACACTAGCTCACCAGGAATGGATCCATATCACAAAGAAATTTCTGAATTACCAGAAAAAGAATTCAGAAGGTCGATTATTAATCTACTCAAGGAGGCACCAGAGAAAAGTAAATATCAGCTTAAAGAGATGTTTTAAATGTTACAGGATATGGATGGAAAAATCTTCAGAGAAATAAATAGCATAAATAAAAAACAATGACAATGTCTGGAAATGAAAGATACACTTAAAGAAATGCAAAATACAATGGAAAGTCTCAACAGTAGAATGGAACAAGTATAAGAAAGAACTTCAGAGCTCAAAGACAACTCTTTCAAATTAACCCAATCCAACACAGACAAAAAAAAAAAAAAGAAGAATTAAAAAATGAACAACACCTCCAAGAGTCTGGGATTATGTTAAATGACTAAACCTAAGAATAATTGATATTCCAGAGAAAGAAGAGAAATTTTAAAGTTTGGAAAACACATTTGAAGAAAAAAATCAAGGAAAATGTTCCTGGCCTTATTAGAGATCTAGACATCCAAATACAAGAAGTTGAAAAAACACCCTGGAAATTAATTGCAAAGGTTTTATCATTTAAGCACACACTCATCAGGTTATCTAAAGTCAAGATGAAGGAAATAAACTTAAGAGCTGTGATACAAAAGCAACCTATCAGATTAACAGCAGATTTCTCAGCATAAACCCTATCAAGCTAGTAGTGATTGGGGTCCTATCTTCAGCCTCCTTAAACAAAACAATTATCAGCCAAGAATTTTGTACCCAGTGAAACTAAGCTTCATAAATGAAGGAAATATACACTCTTTTTCAGACAAACAAATGCTGAGAGAATTTGCTACTACCAAGCCAGCACTTCAAGAACTGCTAAAAGGAGCTCTAAATCTTGAAACAAATCCTCAAAATACACCAAAATAGAATCTCCTTAAAGTATAAATCTCACAGGACCTGTAAAACAATAATACAATGCGGGGCGGAAAAAACAAGGTATTCAGGCAACAAACAGCACGATGATTAGAATAGTACCTCACATCTCACTACTAACTAATATAATACTAATATACATGGCCTAAATGCTCCACTGGAAAGATACAGAATGGCAAAATGGATAAGAATTCACCAACCAAATATCTGTCGTCTTCAAGAGACTCAGCCAAGACATAAGTTTAAGGTAAAAGGGTGAAAAAATATATTGCATCCAAATTGACACAAAAAGCAAGCAGAAATAGCTATTTGTATATCATACAAAACAAACTTTAAAGCAAAAATAGTTTAAAAAGAAAAAGAGGGACATTATATAATGATAAAAGGCCTTGTTCAACAGGAAACTATCAGAATCCAAAATTTATATGCACCTAACACTGGAGATCCCAAATTTATAAACCAGTTGTTACTAGACCTAAGAAATGAGATAGATAGCAACACAATAATAGCTTAAATACTCCACTGACAGCACTAGACAGGTCATTAAGACAGAAAGTCAACAAAGAAACAATTGATTTAAACTATACCCTGGAACAAACAGACTTAACAGATATTTACAGAACATTCTACTTAACAACTGCAGAATATACATTCTATTCATAAGCACATGAAACATTCTCCAAGATAGATCATAAGATAAGCCACAAAACAAGTCTCAATAACTTTCATAACATCAGAATTATATCATGTACTATTTCAGACCAGAATGGAATAGAATTGGAAATCAACTCCAAAAGGAACCCTCAGAACCATGCAAATACATGGAAATTAAATAATCTGTTCCAGAATAATCATTGAGTCAACAATGAAATAAAGATGGAAATTAAAAAATTATGTTAACTGAATGATAATAGTGACACAACCTATTAAAATTGGGATACAGCAAAAGTTGTGCTAAGAGGAAAGTTCATAGCATTAAATGCCTGCATCAAGAAGTCTGAAAGAGCACAAAAGTAAAACAAACCAAACCCAAACCCATCAGAAGAAAAGAATAACAAAGATCAGAACAGAACTAAATGAAGTTGAAAAAAAAAGTACAAAAGATAAATGAAACAAAAACCTGGTGCTTTGAAAAGATAAATAAAATTGATAGACCATCAGTGAAACTAACCAAGAAAAGAAGAGAGAAGATCCAAATAAGCTCAATTAGACAGAATATGACAGATATTACAACCAATCCACAGAATGCAAAAGATCATTCAAGGCTACTATGAACACCTGTATGCACACAAACTAGAAAACCTAGAGGAGATGGATAAATTCCTGAAAATATACAGCCCTCCTAGATTAAACCAGGAAGAAATAGAAACTCTGAACAGACCAGTAATAAGCAGTAAGATTGAAATGGTAAATAAAGGGCCAGGCACAGTGGCCCGCACCTGTAATCCCAGCACTTTGGGAGGCTGAGGTGTGCAGATCACTTGAGGTCAGGAGTTCAAGACCAGCCTGGCCAACATGATGAAAGTCTGTCTCTACTAAAAATACAAAAAAAATTAGCCAGGCGTGGTGGTGCATGCCTGTAGTCCCAGCCACTTGGGAGGCTGAGGCAGGAAAATCACCTGAACCCAGGAGGCAGAGGTTGCAGTGAGCTGAGATCACATCATTGCACTCCAGCCTGGGCAACAGAGTGAGACTCCATCTAAAAAAAAAGAAAGAAAGAAAAAGAAATGGTAATTAAAAAACTGCCAACAAAAAATCCAGGACCAGATGGATTCACAGCTGAATTCTATCAGATATTCAAAGAACTGGTTGGGTGTGGTGACTCACACCTGTAACTCCAGCACTTTGGGAGGCCAAGGAGGGCAGATCACTTGAGGTCAGGAGTTCAAGACCAGCCTGGACAACATGGCAAAACCCTATCTCTACTAAAAATACAAAAATTAGCTGGGCATGGTGGTACATGCCTGTAATTCCAGCTACTCAGGAGGCTGAGGGACAAGAATCCCTTGAACCTGGGAGGTGGAGGTTGCAGTGAGCTGAGATCATGTCACTGTACTCCAGCCTGGGAAAGAGAGTGAGACTCTGCTTCAAAAAGGAAAAAATAAAAAGACATTCAAAGAAGAATTGGCCCCAATCCTACTAACACTATTCCAAAAGACAGAGAAAGAGGGAGTCCTCCCTAAATCATTCTATGAAGCCAGTATCATGCAAATACCAAAACCAAGAAAGGACATAACAAAAAAAGAAAACTACAGACCAATATCCCTGATGAACATATATGTAAAAATTCTCAACAAAATACTAGTAAACCAAATCCAACAGCATATAAAAAAAGATAATCCAACCATGGTCAAGTGGGTTTCATATCAGGGATGCAGGGATGGTTTAACATACACAAGTCAATAAACGTGATATATCACATATATAGAATTAAAAACAAAAATCACATAATCATCTCAATAGATGCAGAAGCATTTGACAAAATCCAGCATCTCTATATGATTAAAACCCTCAGCAAAATTGACACAGAAGAGACATACCTTAAGATAATAAAAGCCATCTATGACAAACTTACAGCCAACATTGTATTGAATGGCGAAAAGTTGAAAGCATTCCTCCTGAGAACTGGGACAAGACAAGGATGCCCACTTTCACCACTTCTATTCAACACAGTACTGAAAGTCCTAGCCAGAACGATCAGACAAGAGACACAAAAAAAGGGCATCCAAATTGGTAAGGAGGAAGTCAAATTGTTGCTACTAGCTGATAATATGATCATATCCCTAGAAAACCCTAAAGACTCATCCAAAAAGCTCCCAGAACTGATAAATGAATTCGGTAAAGTTTCCGGATATGAAATTAATGTACACAAATCAGTAGCACTGCTAAACACCACCAACAACCAAGCTGAGAATCAAATCAAGAATTCAATCCCTTTTACAATAGCCACACACACACACACACACACAAAATGACTTAGGAATATGCCTAACCGAGGAGATAGAAGACCTCTGCAAGGAAAACTACGAAACACTGCTGAATGAAATCATAGATGACAAAAACAACTGGAAACACATCTCATGCTCCTGGAGGGGTCGAATCAATATTGCAAAAATGATCATACTGCCAAAGGCAATCTACAAATTCAATGCAATTCCCATGAAAATACCACCATCATTCTTCACAGAAGTAGAAAAAAAATCCTAAAATTTACATAGAACCAAAAAAGAATGAACATAGCCAAACCAAGACTAAGCAAAAATAACAAATCTGGAGGCATCACATTACCCAACTTCAAACTATACTATAAGGCCATAGTCACCAAAACAGCATGGTACTGGCATAAAAATAGGCACACAGACAAATGAAACAGCACAGAGAACCCAGAAACAAAGCCAAATAGTCAACTGATCTTTGACAAAGCAAACAAAAACATAAAGTGGGGAAAGGACACCTTCTTCAAAAACTGGTGCTGGGATAACTGGCAAGCCACATGTAGAAGAATGAAACTGGATCCTCATCTCTCACTTTATACAAAAATCAGTCAAGATGGATCAAAGATTTATATCTAAGACCTGATACCATGAAAATTATAGAAGATAACATCACAAAAACTCTTCTAGACATTGCCTTATTAGGCAAAGACTTCATGACCAAGAACTCAAAATCAAATGCAACAAAAGAACGATAAACAGATGGGACTTAATAAAATTAAAAAGCTTCTGCACAACAAAAGAAATAATCAGCAGACAACCCATAGAGTGGAAGAAAATCTTCTCAAACTATACATCTGACAAAGGACTAATATCCAGAATCTACAAGGAACTCAAACAAACCAGCAAGAAAAAACAACCCCATCAAAAAGTGGGCTAAGGACATGAATAGACAATTCTCAAAAAAAGATATACAAATGTACAACAAACATAGGAAAAATGCTCAATATCACTAATTATCAGGAAAATGCAAATCAAAACCACAATGCAAATACCACCTTGCTCCTGCAAGAACAGCCATAATCAAAAAATCAAAAAATGATAGCTGTTGGCATGGATGTGGTGAAAAGGAAACACTTTTACACTGCTGGTGGGAATGTAAACTACTTTGGAAATTCCCTAAAGAACTGAAAGTAGATCTACCATTTGATCCAGCAATCCTACTACTGGCTATCTACCCAGAGGAAAAAAAAGTCAGTATACAAAAAAAAAAAAAACTTGCACACAAATGTTTATAACTGCGCAATTCACAATTGCAAAATATGAAATCAGCCCAAATGCCCATCATTCAGTGAGTGGATAAAGAAAATGTGAAAAAAATATATATATGTGTATTATACACACACACACACGCCCACACACACCCACCATGGAATACTAATGAGCCATAAACAGAAATGAAATAATGGCATTCACAGCAACCTGGATGGAATTGGAGACTACTATTCTAAATGAAGTAACTCAGGAACGGAAAACCAAGCATCATATGATCTCACTCACGGGATAGGAGCTAAGCTAGGAGGATGTAAATGTATAAGAATGATACAATGGACTTTGGGAGCTGTGGGAGGAAGTGTGGGAGAGGGGTGAGGCAGGGTACAGTGTACATTGCTAGGGTGACAGGTGCACCAAAACCACAGAAATCACCACTAAAGAACTTATCCATGTAACCAAACACCACCTGTACCTGAAAAACCTATTGAAATTAAAAAATAATAATACGTTTTAAAGAATAGTATAAAAATAACCTAATATTACTCTTGAAAACAGAGGCAAAAATCTAATACAAATAATAGCAAACTGAATCTAGCAAAATAAAATATCATGACCAATTTGAGTTTATCTCAGAAACACAAAGTTAATCTAACATTATAAAATCAACTAAATATTAAAAATAAAAATTATAAAATCATCTTAATAGATACAGTAAAATATTCACGGTAAATATTCTGAGCAAAATCACAGTAAAAAAACATTATTATTTAACTTGATAAAGAATAACTACCAAAAAGAGTTAAACATCATATATAAAGGTGACACACTGAAAATTTTCCCTATGGGATCAGGAGAAAGAAAATTGATCAGCCTGAATCAGATGTTCCCAAGATTTCTTAGTTATTTTCAAATTTATTCTACTATACAATATAGATTCTGTATTGCAACCTGTTCCCATCTATATATGATAAGAGAATGTCCTGTATTCTTCAAGTTAATGGCCTAGTTAAACTTTATATCTAAATAGAAGATAGAGTTCTATAATTATATTACATACCATAGGTTCTGTCTCCTTGGGAGGTCTATCCAGGGGAGGAATGTACCACTGAAAGCAAAGTTCTTTGTTTGAAGCTTGTGTTACCATTTCCATTGGCATTATGTCCACACAAGATGAGCTCGAAACAGGCTTAAAGGATAAAATGGATTGTAAAGAACTATCACGATACAACTAGGGAACAAACAAAAACATCAGTTTAATTACTGGTAATAAATTTGTTACATATACAAAACAAATTATTTTGCTATATTGAAAAACTTTGGAATTGTCTCAGCTTGTTTTATGGAGGTAAATCTTAAAACTATCCCTGGCTTACTACAGAGCAGATTCTCCTACAGTAAAAACATGCTGGCCGGCGCTGTGGCTCACACCTGTAATCCCAGCACTTTGGGAGGCCGAGGCAGATGGATCACATGGTCAGGAGTTCAAGACCATCCTGGCCAACATGGCAAAACCCCATCTCTATTAAGAAAATATAAAAATTAAGCAGCCATGGTGGTGTGCACCTGTAATCCCAGCTACTCGAGAGGCTGAGGCAGGAGAATTGCTTGAACCCGGGTGGTAGAGGTTGCAGTGAGCCAAGATCACGCCACTGCACTCCAGCCTGGGCGACAGAGCAAGACTCCATCTCAAAAAACATATATGTGTGCTTCAGACCAGGGGACTCAACAAATCTTTTCCACTCTGGTGAGTCTTACAGGGTGAAGATCTAGCAGGGAAAATGTCCATGTCACCATTTCAGTCTCAATATCACCACTGTTTCTGGGAACTCCTATTTGGTTTCTGGTTTATTCACTGGTGAATATACTAAGGGTGTGGTTATAACTTATTATCTATTTTTCCAATAGTATTTTTTTGCAATGCCATATGGAAAATAAGACACATTTTACTCCAAAGGCTAAAATCCATTGCTCTAAAACCCACTGACTCTGAAAAGTTAAAATCCTCCTCTCCTTAAATCAATGTGGCTGATTTGTAAGTTTGGTCCTTGGTGAATATGCACCCAGCTTCTTCTATACAATTTGGTCACTGAATGAGGAACCTTCAAAGAAACAGAAATGTATAGAATGCAATTGGCAATTTGGTAAATTAATTAGTTGTTTAAGGTAGCTGAAAAAGCAAAGCACGGTTGCTACTGATCAACAAAACAGCAGGCTTGCTATAGAGATACTAACAGTAAAAACAATATTTCAAGTCTAAAAAGGACTTTCTTCAATGAAGTGCAAACTACTTTCAAACTTAACTTCTTGTTATTCCCAAGATTATGGCATGGCAGCTGGAAAGTGGTTCCTCTACTTCAGTCTTTTTGACATCTAAGGCCTGTAGAGGTTTGATGACCAAGGTCTATCTGTCAGTGGCCAGAAAGAAATGCCTGGTGTTTCCATAAGGCTTTGTCCCTCCCATTATTTCTGAGCCTATTCAAGATGTAATATGACTGTGAATGTTAAGTCTTCAAAATACAATAAAAAGGGAAATAAAAACACTGACCTTTCAAGTTGTCTACTGATAAAAGATGTTTTGACTGAAAGGTAATATTAAATGTGAAAAGTTTTCTAAATGTCTAGAGATAACCACCCTTGCTTCTAAAAGCATGACCAAAATACACAATAAGCAGGATTAGCAGGGTTCAACAATAACTTGTAAGTGCTTAATTAAGAGTAATTTTATGTCAAGCAGTTCATCACACACAAAAGAATCAAGTAAATGATTCTAATATAATTTCTTAAATTTCTTCATATCTGAGTGATTTGTCAGGGGTCCTAACGATTTTAGCAAATAATTCATATTCAATAACTAGATAAGTATTGAAAAGTAAAAATACCTATTTCAATATGTGCATTGTTTATTAGCACAGTAGTCTAATAATGATAAATTATAAACATAAGTCAATATCAAAATAGGTATTTAATTTTCCATTACCTTTCAAATACTATAATATGTAATTGCTAAGAGGATTCATTACATATGCTAATTGATGAATTACACACTGAGTACTTTTATTCTATTTTCTTCATTCTTTGAATAAAACAACAGGCCTACCAGGAGAATCGTGGTTTGCCACAGTCCTATACACAATAAAGCAGCTCACACTAGTCAGATACTTAACCTTACACAGGCACACAGTCCTAGTACGAATAACTCAGCGTTATGCACAATTTTAATCATATTCTTTTGGAGGAATTTTAATGTAACTTGTTTCCACCTTTGTTTTTCCATAATAAAGCTCCAATAGACTTGACAACATGCAGAATCACACAACTGAGGAGCACAACACAGAGCAACGATTGTTCTAGAAAGTTATCTACTTCTTTGTGGGGGAAAGTAGGTTTAAGCATCAAATTATGGAACGAGTTTGATTGAAATAGCCTCCTGAGTGATTAAAGGTTCAAAAATGTTATTATAAAAATCAGCCAAGCTTGGAGTTTGTATATATTAAAAACATCTAAAAGACTTTATGCTCGTTAGCTGTCTACCCCAGTGAAACGAACACATGATGAGGTGGCTTGCACCTGTCAGGCAAGAGATGGCGATCTCCAGAGCTGATTATCCTGGGAAATGTTACACTAATTATATCAAAAAAGAGAAAACAGGGTGAAACAACTCTTTGATAACAGCGCTGCTATTAGAAAAGTCACATGCATTTACAATGTATTCAAGCTTGAATGTCTGGAGCGTAATCTTTAGGAAACAGGTAATGATAGGCTGCCTTTCATACAAAAATGTTCAAGCAGAGCTCCTTTTAGAACAGTATTTAAGAAATCACACGTATTAATTTCCTAACTCTTACATAATATTCACAAGAATAGATCAATTGAAACTATTGTTCTCAGTCTTGCTGTCCTCTGCTCCCTACCCCAAAACACATGAGGTATCTGTGACACCTGACAGTAATCCTCAAAGATAGTCTCAGTTCCCAGTAGGGTGAATCCGAATCTGGTGTTAGATGGCAATAATTTCATTCTACTCCCACTGTGCCTTTCCGTCTGCAGGGCCAGACATTAACATGCCCTTCCTGGCCTGTTCACCTCCTCACTCACTCCTTCCCATGGGGAATTGTTACTCGATTGGTGAATTTGGGAAAAAGAATTTTGGGCATGCATATTTCTGCTTTTTCTTCCTGAGAATAAAATGTTTCCAGGAAGTGAACACTCTCTGCTCCTCATGCAACAGATTTTAAGGAGCCTGTCCCCACGTGAGGAGCCTGAAATGAACCAGTAATATGAGGCCAGATTGGTAAATCAGTCTACCTTGGTATTCATTGCTAGGAATATCATTTCACCAATAAATATAAACCACATCCTATAATATCAACTTCATGACTCATAAAGATGAGCATTTTTTAATCCCAATCTGTTTTACTCTTTTCTCTTATTCCTGAATGATTCAGAGTCTGGGCACAGAATGGGGCTGCTGGGCATTGGGAATGCCACGATATTTTAGTATCTGGGAAGAAAGGGGAAGTGGTCTGAAAAATGTTCCAATGTGCTTTCAATACACTGCACGGAGGGCCTCTGCATAACCCCAACTGAGAATTATTTCTTTAATTGGATTCTTAAAACTATCCTAAATAGGTCTTTCTACTACTTTTAAAAACTTACAGGCTGGGCGCGGTGGCTCACGCCTGTAATCCTAGCACTATGGGAGGCCAAGGCGGGCAGATCACGAGGTCAGGAGATCGAGACCATCCTAGCCAACATGGTGAAACTCCGTCTCTACTAAAAAGTACAAAAAAATTAGCCGGGCGTAGTAGTGCGTGCCTGTAGTCCCAGCTACTCGGGAGGCTGCAGCAGGAGAATTGCTTGAAACCAGAAACCGGAAGTTGCAGTGAGCCAGGATGGCGCCACTGCAATCCAACCTGGCTATAGAGCGAGACTCTGTCACAAAAAAAAAAAAAAACACTTACAAATTATTAACAGTCATCTGACTCTCTTGAGGAGAGAAGGATGTTCAAAAGAGTGATTAAAAAAATGTACAATGATCTACCCAAAACATAAGGTTGCTATATTCTAGTAGAATGAGATGAGCGAGGGTCACCATTCTGAAACAAGCCACATTTTCAGTTCTCTGGGAACTTCTCTGGGAGAGGTGGCAACAGCAACATGAACATATCTTATATGGGAAAATTTATAGCCATAAAAATTAAAGAGTTCAATGGTAAAGTCTAAAGTAATAATTCAAAATAAATTAGTGATTTTTTTTCTAGTTTTGAAAGGATTCTGTACAACTTATTCATTTCACAAATACGTGTTGGAAGCTTACAATATGCCAAGTCCACTTGAGTGTTCTACCAGAGTCTCAAATTCTGTATCTACAAAGAAGAAAAATGCGCTCATCCTCCTGCCTCCCCTGTATGTGCTAATGATGTCACCATGCACTAATGATCACAGACAGACGTTCCAAATGGTACAAGAGGCTCTAGTCATTTGCTCTTCACTTTCCATCTCCAAAGAGTCATAAACGGTTTCTGTTGTTGTTGTTTTCAATTTTACTTAAGCAAATATCTTTTACAGCCATCTCTTCCTTTCCATTCTTGTGGTTAATAAGCTTCATGACTTCATCATCTCTCTCTTAAATAATTCGCTTTTCATCTATACTTTGCCAATCAACCCTACTGAGAGGACTGAAAGTAAAACTAAGACATATTAATTTTCACATTATTTCTGCTAGTATTAATCCTGCCATTTTCTCTTAAAAAAGCATTTCTGAAATAAAGTAACTTTCTTTTTGAGACAAAGTCTCACTCTGTGGCCCAGGCTGGCATGCAGATCTCGGCTCACTGCAACCTCCACCTTCTGGGTTCAAGTGATTCTCCTGCCTCAGCCTCTTGAGTAGCTAGAATTACAGATGCCCGCCATAACACATGGCTAATTTTTGTATTTTTAGTAGAGACAAGGTTTTACCATGTTGGCCAGGCTGGTCTCAAACTCCTGACCTCAGGTGATCCACACACCTCAGCCTTCCTAAGTGCTGTGATTACAGGTATAAGCCACCAAGCCTGGCCTAAAGTACCTTTCTTCTGTTTTAACCCTATCACTGCTTCTCTACTACCACACCAAGACTATATGTACAGGGACTGTGCTTTATCCATCATTTCTTTCCACTAAGAGTGTCTCTGGCACACAGTAGGTATTCAACATAGGTTGGTTGAATACCAAATTTCAAATATGTATTCTTATTTTAAAATAAAATCCTTTACTTTTTCAGTATCTTTCAACACATTGATTTTGAAAGTTTATCCAAACTACTGTTATTCAAGACTTTAGCAGCTTTAACTTTTAAAAATCTCCATTTATATTCTTCTTTTTATGTCTCTACAATCAGTACCTTAAAAAGTTTCCATATTACATATCTTGAGAAAATGTATCCAATTTAATAACACTTTTCCAAATAAAGTCTTCACACTTTTAATTTTTAAAAAAGTGTTACCTCTATTATTTATTCACATGATTACAAAAGGTACCCATAGTGAATAATTTTTATTACACATTTAAAACCAAAGTACAGAAATTGAGCACAGATTTAGAAACTCTCAGTGCAGTTTTCTCATAGGGTAATGATACTGATATTTGTGTAACTTCTTGGCAAAAATGGCTGCTTAAGAAAGATGCTGTTTTGTGCAGGAATATAGACACTTCTGAGACATTTTAAAAGACTAGTGAGAACAAGACTGAACCATTGAAATGTGAACTGTCCTAAAATCCCAGGATGTTTGGTGTCCTATCCACATGGTAACATGGGAATGACCCTTCCCCAGAACCTGAGGGAACTAGAAATCTTTGTGCCAGCATGAAAGTTAATGTGCTTCCTTCTGAAATATGAGGCTGATTCTAAGAAGTTTTATGTAAATAGATGATGTTTAAAAATGTTACCTTGGCTGATGATTCACGTACATCTTTTTCTGAAAGAGGGGGATTTTCCAGACAAAGAAGTTCTTTTGGAAATTCATCAATAGAAGAAGAAGAATACAGCTGTAAGAATTTTTTAAGGAAAAAATGCACTTCTTTCTGGCGCAAAATCAACTCAGAGTTGTAAAGGGATGTGAGAAGTGTATCATCTGGCAAAGAAATTCCAGAAACTGGTGTTGCGGATGCTTAAGAAAGAAAAATACCTTAGTTTAGGTTCATGTTAGAAAACAGGATGATCTCAGTATTGTTGGCATTTGCTCACTAACCATTATCTTTACATATTCCCACCCCCACTACAACCTGCCAATTACCTTTCTCTGTTTTTAGAATACATACACAAATGGAATTGTTTGTTGCCACAGAAGAGAAAACTTCAGGCCAGGCGCAGCGGCTCATGCCTGAATCCCAGCACTTTAGGAGGCTGAGGTGATTGGATCACCTGAGGTCAGGAGTCTGAGACCAAACTGGCCAAAATAGTAACACCCTGTCTCTACTAAAAATATAAAAAAAAAGCTGGGTGTGGTGGTGCGTGCCTGTAATCCCAGCTACTCAGGAGCCTGAGGCAGGAGAATCACTTGAACTTGGGAGGTGGTTGCTGCAGTGAGCCAGGATCACACCATTGTACTCCAGCCTGAGTGACAAAGCAAGACTCTGTCTCAAAAAAAAAAAAAAAAAAAAAAAAAAGAACGAAAATTTCAGAGGCACATGAGGATAATGCTTAGTTTTAGGTATTAACAATGGTGCCATAATTCCATGTGCCCATTTTCTTTTGGGTTCCCCCAAAATCGATCCTAAAGAATTTGTAGTTTATTTGAAAAGTAATTTCAAGAAGCACAAGTGAGGGAATGGGCAAAGTGTGACAGAGAAAAGAAAAAAGCCAATAAGGGTGAGTAAATGAGTGGGTGACAGCCTTGGGCAGTGAGGGCTCAGTCCCACTGGGGCCTTTCTGACAAACCTTGAGAAGCTGGCATGTTTATTTAGGAGCTCCCTACCTCAATAGCTGAAAGTTACTCCTGGGTCTGTGGAAACCCTGACTGCAGGCTGGTCAAACCTCAGTAGCTTCAAAGAAAGCCCAGGGCAGAAAAGTAGTAAGATATGGCACTTGTGGTGGGAAGTGCCAGCAGGTGAATTGAGAGGTGAGCAGAGTGGCTGTGGGGCAAGGGATCACCAGGGCTGGCTGCACTGACTTCTCCATGTCCTTTCCCTCTGACCTTCCCTTGCTCTCGCCCCTATCACCATGAACCTTTTCACCCTGATACCTTTCTGAGGGCTTGTTAGCTCCTGGTAACTGTGCTTAGCAACCCTATGACTCGGCCTATTTGTGCTGCTGGTTTCCCCATCTCTGTGCCCTGGAATGGGTCAAACTGTCTTTTCTGACTGTTTGCACTGATGGGCAACATTGGATCACCACATCATGAGCACAGATAAAACACAACAATGTCACACAATCACAAGAAGGACTGATGTGAAGCAGAACTTATTAGTTTTCCTGGATATTCTTTCGATAGCACCAATGATTTAAAAAAAAACCAAAAAACAAAAAAAAAACATTCCATGGAATTAATATCCCATCTGAAGTCATGCATCTCTTCCCTTTGACATACCGGCTGCTGGACCACTCTTTTCTCTAAAGCCAAAATGTCATCTTGTTCATTTTATAAACTGTCACTTTAGAATCACTAGTTCTTAACTGCTTTGAGCCATGGACTACTTTGGCAGTGGTCTTGGAAAGCCTCTGGATGCCTCCTTATCATAATGTTTTTAAATATATGAAATAATATATATAGAATTTCTACAGAAACCAATTACACTGAAATACTATTCCATCCAAGGATGCATGTATCCCAGATTAAGAACCCATGAAATTTTCATCTTCTGATGACAGTCACTCAGAAAGATGTCAAAAGTATCTTATAATTCTCAACAAGAAACATGACTTAAACAGGAATTAGAAAGAAATATGTTCTCTCATAGCACATTAAAAACCTACCTAGCAGTTTGCTGAGATTATTAATCCGCTGAAGGTGAATATAGTAGCGCAGTAGAAGGATCCATGTAATATCTACTTTGGTCTGAGTCTTTTTTCTACCATCTGTGCTGTCATACACATAATCATTTTGGTACAAAAATGTACAGGAAGTCTGGAAGACGACTTGGTAGTTATCTGAAAGCGAAAAAGAAATTTTCTAATACAATGTTACATTTTCCTTGAAAAACAATCATGAACAGAAAAAAAGCACAGCTCATAAAGGAAAGGCTGACACATGATACTATACTCAGTTTAAGTCTTTTGTATCACACAGACACCAAACACCAAGAGACCAAACACAGACTGAGAAAAGATGTTTAAAATATATATATGAATTATCTGTCTCTAATATGTGTAAACACCTTGCACCAATCAACAAACAAATGTCAAGCAACACAATGTCAACAGGCAATTCATAGGAAAAGTGGGCAAAGAATATCAACACGCAATTCACAGAAAAGTAAACCAAAATGACCAAGACTTTTAGCGTCACTAAAAATTATAAAAATGCAAATTAAAATGAAATACCATTTCACATCCCTTAGGAACTGATAGACACCAAAATCTGAAAATAATAAATATTGGTAATAATGTGAAGGAATTGGAATGTTCGCACGTTACTTGCGAGCACAACTATTTGGAAAGCAATTTGGCAAGATCTAAGAAAACTGAAAATGCAGATACCCATATATGTGTACCAAGAGTTTTGCACAGTGTTTTTTGCAATATTAAAAAAAAGCAAATGTTAAAATATAAACAGAAGTCTAATCATTTGAAGCCATTTAAAGTGAATGAATTAGATCTATAAGGGAGAAAATGTAGTGTGGAGTCTCACTATATTTATAGTCTTACTATATTCAAATCCCAGATGAACACTCACTGTGCCTTGGGCCTCTCTGGGCTTTTGATTTTCTGACTCTTACTTTTCTTTAAAATGGGCAATATAAGGGTGATGATCGATAGATCCTGAAAACATACAGAGTTAACGAACAGGCTCCAGGTGATATGTAGTATGATACCATTTACGTAAGTTTGAAAACAATATGATTATTTGTATCGTTTATGTATATATATATACACACATCATATATATAATATTTTACTAGAACAGTGGTTGTCTCTGGGAAGCAAAAAAAGAAAGATAAATAGAATCTTCTATGGTTAATGGTCTATGTGGTTTTTCTAGAACAACATGAATCCCCCCCATGTACTCACCACCCGCCTTGGAATACAAATTGCCAGTACTTTGGGAGTATCTTATAAGCCTCTCTCTAATCCTATTTCACTCTCGCTGCCTGAGCTCATGTCCCAGAAATAACCACTATTCCAAATTTTGTGTTGCTAATCCCTTATCTGTCCTTGACTCTTTAAACATATATATTATATAACATATAATAAATAAAACATTGTTAACTTTATCTTTTTAGAACTTTATAGGAAGAGAATCATATTGCATGCATTTATGTATGATTTTCTTTTTCCTTTAAACACTATTCTTTGAAAATTCAGCCAGGCTAATGTAGGTAGCTGTTATTCACTGATATTTTTTGTTGTTATATAGTATTTCAGTATACTGAAATTTTATATATCTATTTATAAACCTATAATGTATATATCTATTCTACCATTGATGGACATGTGATTTCTTTCTAATTTTGTTTTGTTTTATTTTGCTCTTTACTGTTATGAACAAGGTTGCTATAAATATTGGAGTACATATTGTCTGGTGTATATGTGCATTAACTTCCTGGATATGGAATTACTAGGTTGTTCTTTTTTAGGTGTTTTTTTAACAAATCTTACCTTTTGTTCTTTCATATAAATTATGGCATCAGATTGTCAAATTCCACAAAATAAAACCTATTACTGAAACTACATTAAATCTATCAATCATTTTTAGAATACTTGGCATTTATCAATACCAAGGCTTCTTAATACGGTATGTTTTCTTATCTCTTTCAATGAAATTTTATAATTTGTTTCACAACTTTGGTTAGATTAATCCCTAGAGGTCTCATATATTTTTGTAGCTACTGCAATAACATCTTTTTGAAATACATTTCCTGTTAAAAATGTATAGAAATAAAATCTTACATCCAACAACCTTGCTAAATATTTTTTTTTGCCTATACTTCTCAGGAAGTGTCTATGTGAATAACCTGTAGTGAATGATGGCTTTTTTCTTCTTTCCTATTCTTTGTACTTCTTATTTCTTCTTATATTATTGTGCAGGGTAGGACTTCCAGAACAATCATGAATCAAAGTAATAATAGCATTTTCTTACTCTTGATTTTAAAGGGAATAGTTTTGCATCTGAATATTGATTATAAATACAGGAGGCATGTTTTCCCACTTGTAACTTTTTCAAATTAATATTTTTTTTAATTCCCAGTTTTAGAATCATAAATGGTTGCTGAATTTTATTGAATTTTTCTGTACCTATTTGAGATGATTATTATTTTTCTCTTTTAATCTGTTAAAGTAGTGACTTTGTTGAACAGATTTTCTGATGTTGAATTACATTTGCATTTCTGAAGATAATCCAATTTGACATGAGGTATCTTTTAATATGCTGCTGATTTTGATCAAACATTTACATAATCAAAAATAAAATTCCCTCTCCCAGAGACAAGCATTTTTAACCATTTGTACTTTAGTTCTTCTAGTAGTTTGCTCCAGCTCTTAAAATAATTTCCTTATAGCATTTTCCTAAATTATCAGTTTTAGAAAATAGATCTGGTGACTTTTTCTGTGACAGATGAAATATTAGCTCATAAAACCATTTCTCTTCACTTCAAAACGTTTATAGTGATATCACCATCTTCAATTCCCCTATTTATATATATCAACAATGTTCTAAAAGTGCTTTCTGGTCCCACAAAATACAGGTAACATCTCTTGATGTCTTCCTTTGTATTCTAATAGTACCTGTACCCCTTTACTGCCTTCTCCTTGTCAGGTTTTCTATTTCCAAAGTTGGTAACATTTACATTCTGTTCTATACCCATAATAAACCCTTCACTGTTTTGTCAATAAATTGAAAATCAATAAATAATACTTACAGTATTATGATGGTATAGGAATTGTTTACTTCAATATGACCAAATTACTTTCACTAAGGGTCACTGTCAAAACTTGTGACCCACAAAAGATAAAGTTCTCAGCACAAAGGTCAATGGACTGTTCTTACTCACACCAGTCTCTTAATCATGTCATATTCTAATTCACTTCATATTTGAACCATGAATTCTTAAAGATTACTTTCCCCTAGAATTTCTGAATGTCTTTTCTTTCTTGTTGAGAGAAGTAATATTTGCACTCTTCACCATATTCCTAATATCATCTAGCTGTTTCATCATTCTATCTGCTGCCTAGAATCCATTCCTGCTATTGATGACATTCTTGAGATCACAAACTGGCCACTCCAATTTGTACTGACTTATGTCTAGACTACTGCATAGCTGGCAACACTGAGGGCCCTTTCCTCTTTTCCTCTCTTCCTCCCTTCCTTTCTTTTTTCTTTATTACATCTACTTCTTTCTTCATTTGCAACCCTGTGTGCTGGGCTGCATTCTCAAGTAACTTTATTTTTAAAAAGTAACTTTCTTTTTAAAAAGTTCACCAAAAGTAAACCACTGGAGTCTTTACAAGGCCCTTGTACTTGATTGGTGAAACACATAATTTTAGTTGACACTCATTTTCAGTGGCTTTCTAGCATCTACTATTGCTAGTGAGAAGCCTGATGCTAGTCAAACTCTCTCTCTCTCCCTCTCTTCTCTCTCACCCCATAGAGTGGACACTTGATTTACGCCAGATGTAACACTGCAGTATCATAATGAAGGGTTTTTTTTTTCAATGCATCATTCTAGGTTAATAACATATCCATACAGAAAAAAGTTAATCTTGATTTCAGCCTCACACTCATAACAAAAATAGATTTTGGGTGAACTATAGATCTAAATGTGAAACATTTCAAATGATAAAAACATAGAAGGGTACGTTTACAATTTTTGTTTAGGAAAAGATTTCTAAAACTGAACACAAAAAGCATGCGAACCATAAAAAAGATTTATTAATTGGGCATAAAAATTATAAACTGGATAATTAAAAGAAACTATTACTAAATAAAAAGGTAAAACACAGAATGGGAAAAGATATTTGCAATACATATAATCTACCAAAGGGTTATATCCAGAGTACATCAAGAATGCCTCCACATCTGTAAGCCAAAGACAGAAACCTCCCAGGAAAAATGGGCATGGTTTCAGAACAAGTTCACCCCAAAAAACTATGCAAAAGCCAATATACCATATATAATAGTGTTCAATCTCTTTTGCGATCAAAATAAATTTTAAATTAAGACCACTTTGGAGATCTTCTTGGCAATACCCACTAAAGCTGAAAACATGTATATCTTATAACCAGCAATTCCACTCCTTGGCATATTATAAAAATGCATAGGTCTGTGTACAAAATTCATAGCAACATTATTCATCACCCCAAATGTTTATCAACAGTAGAGTGGACACTAATTTGTGATTAATCATTGTGTTGTTATGCCCAATGATTAATCACACAAACAGGAGAGTGAACAGAAGTCAGACAAAAAAGAATACAAACTGTATTTATTTCATTTATACAAAATTCAAAAGCTGCCCCAAATAATCTGTTATAAATCAGAAGGAAGAGAGGTTAGAAGGGAATATGATGTAGCTTCGGAGGCACTGGTCTTACTCTATTCCTTGACCTAGTGATGGTTACATGGGTGTTTCCCTTGTGATAATTAATGAAGCTGTAAATTCATGATTTGTGGGTATTTGGGCAGGGGGAGGGTGGGACAGAGCTTTGCTCTTGTTGCCCAGGCTGGAGTGTGATGGCATGTTCTCGGCTCATTCCAACCTCTGCCTCTGGGTCCAAGCAATTCTCCTGCCTCAGCCTCCTGAGTAGCTGGGATTACATGCACCCAGCTACTCAGGAGGCTGAGGCAGGAGAATTGCTTGGACCCAGGAGGTACCTGCCCCCATGCCTAATTTTTTTTTTTTTTTTTTTTGAGACAGAGTTTCACTATTGTTACCCAGGCTGGAGTGTAATGGCACAATCTTGGCTCACTGCAACCTCTGCCTCCGGGGTTCAAGTGATTCTCCTGCCTCAGCCTCCTGAGTAGCTGGGATTATAGGCACCCGCCACCATGCCTAGCTAGTGTTTTGTTTTGTTTTTGTTTCTATTTTTAGTAGAGATGGGGTTTTACTATGTTGGTCAGGCTGGTCTCGAACTCCTGACCTTAGGCAGTCTACCAGCCTCGGCTTCCCAAAGTGCTGGAATTATAGGCATGAGCCACTGTGCCCAGCCCAATTTTTGTATTTTTAGTAGAGATGAGAGTTTAACCATGTTGGCCAGGCTGGTCTTGAACTCCTGACCTTGTGATTCACATGCCTTGGCCTCCCAAAGTGCTGAGATTACAGGTGTGAGTCACCGCGCCCAGCCCACTGTAAAGATATCATTCATTTACATTGTGACTCTGGCTCCTTTTGTGCTATAACAGCAAGTTGAGTAGGTGCAGCGGAGACCATAAAGACTTAAATAAGTAGACTTAGATATTTACTATCTATTTACAGAAAATATTTGGTGACTTCAACCTTGTTCATGGGTAATCAAGTGGAGAACAATTTCTAAGGATAACAAAGTAAACATAGTGACATCAATAGCCTCTATACATAAAAATAACTAATAGAAATTATTTTTTAAAATTTCAATACAATAATTAGATAATATCTCTAAAAATAAACCTAACAAGAAAGGTACAAGACTTATTTGAAGAAAATGTTTTAAAACTCCCTAAGGGATGTGAACTAGAAAATATAAAGGACACATAATATTCTTGGTTAAGATAATTCAGTAAAATAAAAATGTAAGTTATTTCTAAGTTAATATCTAAATATAATGTAATCCCAATAAAAATACAGCAGGACTTTTTTTGAACTAGACAAACTGCTTCCAGAGTTAACACACAAACAAAAAAACCATAAGACACAATTCTGAAAAGAGAGAGTAATGAATGGGGACTTATCCTTATATTAAATATATTATTATAAGGTTGTAAAAATTAAAAGAATGTATTGAAGCCAGGATGGACAGATCAATTAGAACTGAAAGAAAAGTACAGAAATAGGGTAGCCATCTGGAAAAAATAAATTTATATCCATTTGCCACACTTTACATATTCCAAATAGATTTCTATAAGATATTTAAAGAATCTGAGTAGGAAGAACTTTTTTTTTCTTTTTCTTTTTCTTTTTTCTTTTCTTTTTTTTTGAGATGGAGGCTTGCTCTGTCACCAGGCTGGAGTGCAGTGGCAAGATCTCAGCTCACTGCAACCTCTGCCTCCCAGGTTCAAGTGATTCTCCTGCCTCAGTCTACTGAGTAGCTGAGACTACAGGCACATGCCACCACACCCAGCTAATTTTTGTACTTTTAGTAGAAACAAGGTTTCATCATGTTGACCTGGATGGTCTCAATCTCTTGACCTTGTGATCCGCCTGCCTCAGCTTCCCAAAGTCCTAAGATTACAGCCATGAGCCCACCGCACTCAGCCAACTTTTCTAACTATGACAGAAATCCAAAATCTATGAAAAATATCAATAATTTCTACTATATAGAAATAAATAACTCTTCATGGAACAGAACTGTCATGTAAAATGTTAAGTAACAACTGAAAAATTAGAAAAATATATTTACAAATGTCACAACTAAAGTGTTGATTTTCATAGTAAAGGGCTTCTACAAATACTTAAAGGCCAAATTTTTTTTTAAATGGGCAATGATTACGAGCAGAGAGTTCACAAAAAGATGTTCAACCTTAGTCCTGACAAGAGGTGTGCAAATTAAATTTGAACCTTTTTTTCTCCCACCATATCAACAAAAGTTTAAAAAATGTTTATAATATGCCTTTGTCAGCAAGGATGTTGAAAAAAAGGCCATTTATTAACTGCTGACAGGAGTACAAACTGGCATAACCTTTTTGGAAGGATTTTGGCAAAAATTATCTAATTTACAATGAAACTACCTTTTGATCTAGACATTTGCCTTATGGGAACTGACCAAATAGATATAATAGCATATGTACAAAATGATATAAATGTATAAGATATAGAGATGTATGTAATAGCAAAAGAGTAGAAACAACACAAATAGCTATCAAAAAGAGACTAATGAATTTAATTATGCTGTACCTATATAAAGGAATATTATATAGCCATAAAAAAGCTGCTTATGTGATGATTTGAAAAAACTGTCAAGGTACATTTATATTAATTTAAAGAAAAAAGGAGAAGGGAGCATTATTATGTGTACAGTTATACTACTATTTGTATTTTTAAGGAAAAAATAAGTCAATGCATCAGTGTAGGTACCAGGTTGGTTATTCAACATTCATCTTCACCTCCAAATGAGCTTTTCTATACTGAAGAAATTATAAAGATAAAAATGACACTTCCCAGATTTCCTTGCAACTAGGTATTATAAATTCAGTATATTCATGCAAGACTTGAAGGTGGAACTGGCTTAAGAGGTGAGGGAGACAGATGATTCAAGGCATCTCTTCAGCTGGTGTGGATTCTGGCAGATGCCCAAGCTGTCAAGATTCATACAACAGCAGAAACGAATGATGCAGGAAGTGCCAGATAATAATGGGACGAGTGGCACCTGATGCTATATGCCAGCGCTATCTCACTTCATTTATCTTTCAGGAAAATCCCGTGGGAGTGTCAGTGTGCACATTTATAAATGAGGCAAGGTGCTCATTCAGAGAGGTTATATAACTTGAGTAATATTCCACTACTGATTCAAATCCTGATCTATCCAATTCTAAAGACTGTGCTGTTAAGCTTTACGTTGGGTGTGATAAAGTATAGCCAGGAAATCAAAATGCAGAATTGATGCTTCTAGTCAACCTGCTGGACTGTTCAGATGGAGCTGACATGAGCAATGCCTCTGCCCTTTCCAATTCAAACACATAACAGTGTTGGATAAAATAGTACAAAAATTGTTTTCATTTGTAGCTGAGCTTGAAACCAGGAAAGGGAAATTCCAAATTTTCAAAACAAATTGGGGATTTGTGGGCAGGGCCTGAACCTGAGGACTTCCCTGGAGAGGGATTAGAATTAGGCCTTAACAGATGGAACTGGGACTCCAGTGCCAGATTTGTGCAGCAGTCTGGAAAAGAGGGCCCTGCAGGGAGGGAAAGTCAGAAATTAGTTAACTATATAAACGGGGATCCAGAATGGGCTTGTCCACAAACTGGGGACTAGAAATACACTGTTCACTGGCTTGAGTAGATTCAGGGAAACATGACAAGTGCCCACATTAAAACTCACTTTAGGTTGTAAGGTTGTAATTCACTCCACCTGAATGATACATGGAAATTGGCAGTTTAAATACTGGCCCAGAACCAGTGAAACCCAGGAAGCTCTGGCCGGGGCTTATGGGAAGCAATTGCAAAGGGATCCTCCTCCATCCTCCCCAATTCTTCTGAAGACGGTTATAGTACAAAATGTATCTGGACAAACTCTGATAACACCTTTTGATTAAGAAGAGAAAATAATTGTAAGTATTCCATCAGAAAAAGCAAAGTTTCTACAAAGGAACTAACATTGAACTGTTCTTAGTTTCTCTCTGCAGAATTAAAGACCAGATTACATTGGTCAAATATGTATGGAGTATTTTTTTCTTTTAGTTTAATTCAATTTTTTGAATAGGTAATTTATTCTCAAGAATCAAAACTCAAAAGATACGAAAGGGTATCTTTCCATCTTGCTGTGCAATAGACGTCATACAATTGCTCTCTGGTCCTGGCAGGATGATCTGTAGTTCACTCTCCACACATGACTAGTCTATTCTGTCATCATGCTCCTGTAGTCAATGGCTCTGCGGATAAAATCTGCTTCCCCGAGTCAATTTGCACCTGCCCGTAATACACCTCTCCCAGAAAACAATGTTCTTAATTAACTCATGTGGCATCCTGCCTGTGTCCAGCTCACCTCAGAAGGCATAGATGGATTTAGCTTGTGGCACTTGAATCTGCCTTCATTATCATGTTCTACTCCTTTTTTTTTTTTTTTTAAATGAGAGAAAGAAAGAAAAAGAAAGAAAAAAGGGAGAGAGAGAACAGAATTCTTGCTCTATTGCCCAGGCTGGAATACAATCTAGGAATAGGTATTAAAAACCTCTTTCATGCCAATAATTGTACTTAACAACAGAGACAGGAAGGAATAAGGGAAGAAAATAACAAACAGCCAACCAATATTTCATTTAAGTCTGTGAAATGCTATGCAAATGCTGAAGAGTGATTTACTTCCAATTATATAGTCACTTTCAGAA
>CAUYLG010058150.1:0-115805 GCA_963573385.1 Cacajao melanocephalus
TCTGGCGGGGCATGGTGGCTCATGCCTGTAATCCCAGCACTTTGGGGGGCCAAGGCAGGGGGATCACGAGGTCAGGAGTTCAAGACCAGCCTGGCCAACATGGTGAAACCCCGTCTCTATTTAAAAAAAAAAAAAGAAAGAAAGAAAAACAAAATGGAGGGAGCCACTGGTCCCTCTTCCCCCCGTGCTCTGCCTCCCATACTGGCCTGGCCAGTGGGCTCCCGCCTCAGGGCCCTTGCACGCGCTGTGCCTCCTGCCTGGAGCGCCTTCCCCAGATGGCCCCACGGCTCCCTCCTCCACCATCCTGAGGCTCTACAGGAAGGATACATCCTCCACTGTAACCACCCCCACCTAAATCCCAGCCACACCCACACCTCTACCCCATTACCTCTGTCCCGGCACCCTGTTCATTTCCACCACATACTCACCACTCTCAGATTCTCTCTTGTTTTTTTTTCTTTTTTTTCAGACGGAGTCTCGCTCAGTTACCCAGGCTGGAGTGCAGTGGCGCTATCTTGGCTCACTGCAGCCTTCACCTCCTGGCTTCAAGTATCTCTTCTGCCTCAGCCTCCCGAGTCGCTGGGACCACAGGTGTGCACCACCATGCCCGGATAGTTTTTGTATTTTTTGTAGAGACAGGGGCTCACTTTGTTGCCCATGCTGGGCTTAGACTCTAAGACTCAAGCAATCCTCCTGCCTTGGCCTCCCAAAGTGCCAGAATTACGGGCGCAAGCTACTGTGCCTGGCGATTGTTGGGTTTTTCTTTTTCTTTTTTTTTTTTATTGCATTTTAGGTTTTGGGGTACATGTAAGGAACATGCAAGATTGTTGCATAGGTACACATACGGCAGTGTGATGTGCTGCCTTCCTCCCCATCACCTATATCTGGCATTTCTCCCCATGCTATCTCTCCCCAACTCCCCACCCCCCGCTGTCCCTCCCCTATTTTCCCCCCACAGACCCCAGTGTGTGATGCTCCCTACCCTGTGTCCATGTGTTCTCATTGTTCAACACCCGCCTATGTGTGAGAACATGCAGTGTTTGATTTTCTGTTCTTGTGTCAGTTTGCTGAGAACGATGATTCTAGGTTCATCCATGTCCCTACAAAAGACACGAACTCATCGTCTTTTATGGCTGCATAGTATTCCATGGTATATATGTGCCACATTTTCTCTGTCCAGTCTATCATCGATGGGCGTTTGGGTTGGTTCCAGGTCTTTGCTATTGTAAACAGTGCTGCAATGAACATGTGTGTGCCTGTGTCCTTATAATAGAACGATTTATAATCCTTTGGATATATACCCAGTACTGGGATTGCTGGGTCAAATGGAATTTCTATTTCTAGATCCTTGAGGAATTGCTCTTTTTCTTTCTTTTTTTTTTTTTTTTTTTTTTTGTTGAGATGGAGTCTTGCTCTGTCACCCAGGCTGGAGCGCAATGGCACAATCTGGCCTCACTGCAACCTCCACTTCCCTGGTTCAAGCCATTCTCCTGCCTCAGCCTCCCAAGTAGTTGGGACTACAGGCGCCCGCCACCATGCACGGCTAAGTATTGCATTTTTAGTAGAGACGGGGTCTCATCATGTTGGCCAGGCTGACCTCACACTCCTGACCTCGTGATGCACCTGTCTTGGCCTCCCAAAGAGCTGGGATTACAGAAGTGAGCCAGCTTGGGTTTTTCAGAAAATAGTCTTATTTATGTTTATAGGGAACACATCTACACGATGTGATGGCGACTTTTATGTGTCACCTTGACTGGGCTACCATGCAGCTGGCACAACGTCATTTCTGAGTGCTTCTGTAAGGGTGTATCCAGAAGAGATTAATATTTCAATCACGGCAGTGGCTACGCCCAGTTAATTTTCAATTTTTCGTGAAGATGAGGTCATGCTATGCTGCCCAAGCAAGTCTCAAACTCTTGGCCTCAAGCGATCCTCCCCACTCAGCCTCCCAAAATGCTGAGATTACAGGCATGAGCCGCCATGCTCAGCCTTCTTTCATACGTTTATATTCTCCTGTTTTTTGAGACAGAATCTCCTCTGTTGCCCAGGCTGGAATGCAGTGGCGCCATCTCAGCTCACTACAACCTCCGCCTCCTGATTCAAACAATTCTCTTGTCTCAGCCTTCCAAGTAGCTGGGATTACAGGCGCCCACCACCACATCTGGCTAATTTTTGTATTTTTAGTAGAGATGTTTCACCATGTTGCCCAGGCTGGTCTAGAACTCCTGACCTCAGTTGAGCCGCCCGGCTCAGCCTCCCAAAATGCTGGGATTACAGGCGTGAGCCACAGTACCTGGCATAAAACTAGATTTATAAATAAGCTTTGCAATTAAACTTTAACATTTAAACTTTTCAGTGTATACTTAAAAGAATGGGGGCTGGGCACAGTGGCTCACGCCTGTGATCCCGGCACTTTGGGAGGCGGAGGCGGGTGGATCACCAGGTCAGGCTTTTGAGATCAGCTTGCCCAACTTGGTGAATCGCATCCCTACTAAAAATACAAAAAATTAGCTGGGTGTGACGGCGTGTGCCTGTAATCTCAGCTTCTCGGGAGGCTCAGGCAGGAGAATCACTTGAACCTGGGAAACGGAGGGTACAGTGAGCCTAGATCGTGCCGCTGCACTCCAGCCTGGGTGACAAGAGTGAAACTCAGTCTGAAAAAGAAAAAAAAAGAATGGAGCTGAGCTTGGCGGCTGAGACCTGTAATCCCAGCACTTTGGGAGGGCAAGGTGGGCAGATCACGAGGTCAGGAGTTCCAGACCAGCCTGGCCAGTATGGTTAAACCCTGTTTCTACTAAAAATACAAAAATTAGCTAGGTGTGGTGGTGGGTGCATGAAATCCTAGCTACTTGAGAGGCTGAGGCAGGAGAATCCCCTGAACCCAGGAGGCAGAAGTTGCAGTGAGCCAGGATCCCACCACTGCACTCCGACCTGGGCAACAGAGTCTCCATCTCTCCAAAAAGTAAATAAATAAATAAATAAAATTCCAGGCCAGGCACAGTGGCTAACACTTATAATCCCAGCACTTTGGGAGGCCAAGAGTTCCAGACCAGCCTGGCCAACACAGCGAAACGCTGTCTCTACTAAAAATACAAAACTTCGCTGGGAGTGGTGGCGTGCACCTGTAATCCCAGCTACTCGGGATGCTGAGGGAGGAGAATCGCTTGAACCTGGGAGGCGGAGGCTGCAGTGAGCTGAGACCACGCCACTGCACTCCAGCCTGAATAACAGAGCAAGACTCTGTCTCCAAAAAAAAAAAAAAAAAAAAATTCGTAAAAATTTTTCACGAGTCCCTGTATTGTCACTCTGAGCTTGGCCTCAAAGATTCTGTAGCCAGGCTTGTTCTGGAGAAAGGACAGGAAGGCCGCCTTTCAGGCTCAGGGGCGGTGGGCACTGGGGAGGGACACCCCCCCACAGGGGAGAGAGTGTGACCCATTCAGGAAATGGGTTTCTGACATGACAAGGAAGGAAGCTGGGGGGACCTAAAAATAGCATCACCCAACCACCCGGTCAGAGGGCAGGGAGGGGAGAGGCAGGGGCAGGGGACCCTCCCAGGGACCTTCCCTGCAGGCATCCAGCCCCATCCCCTCCACACAACCAGCACCCTCTGCTGACACCAGCCCATCAGGAGTTGGGTTTATTTAACTTTTTTCTTTTCTTTTTTTTTTTTTTTTTTTGAGATGGAGTCTCACTCTGTCGCCCAGGCTGGAGTGCAGTGGTGTGATCTCCACTCACTGCAAGCTCCGTCTCCCAGGCTCAAAGGATTCTCCTGCCTCAGCCTCCCGAGCAGCTGGGATTACAGCCACCCGCCACCACGCCCGGCTAATTTTTGTATTTTTAGTAGAGACGGGATTTCATCCTATTGGACAGGCTGCTGTCAACCTGCTGACCTTAGGTGATCCTGAGTGCGGGGATTACAGGCGTGAGCCACCACACCCGGCCCCCAGCTGTCTTATTTTTTTGTATTTTTTTAAACACCTGTTTGTTAATAATGTCTTTTTATTTTTTTTATTTACTTTTTTTTTTGAGATGGAGTCTCACTCTGTCACCAGGCTGGAGTGCAGTGGCACGATCTCAGCTCACTGCAGCCTCCACCTCCTGGGTTCAAGGGATTCTCCTGCCTCAGCCTCCCGAGCAGCTGGGATTACAGGTGCACACCACCACGACTAGCTAGTTTTGTAGTTTTAGTAGAGACGGGGGTTTCACCATGTTGACCAGGCTGGTCTCAATCTCTCGACTTTAGATGATCCTCTTACCTCAATCTCCCAACGTGCTGGGATTACAGGCACGAGCCACCTGGACTGGCCCAATCGCCTCTTCTTAAAAAGAAACAAGTCAGATTGGATTTGGGCCCACCCTCAGGACGTCACTTGAACCTAATGACTTATTTAAAACTTCTGTCTAGGGGAGTGGGGGCAAGCACAGTGGCTCAAGCCTGTCATCGAAACACTTTGAGAGGCCAAGGCAGGAGGATCACTGGTGCTCAGAAGTTTGAGACCAGCCTGGGCAGCATAGCGAGACCCCATCTCTATAAAAAACAATTTTTTGCCAGGCGCAGTGGCTCACGCCTGTAATCCCAGCACTTTGGGAGGCCGAGGCGGGTGGATCACGAGGTCAAGAGATCAAGACCACGGTGAAACCCCGTCTCTATTAAAAAAAGAACAACAGCATTTTTTTCGGTTAGCCAGGTGTAGGGTACATGCCTATGCTCTGAGCTACTCGGGAGCCCAAGGTGGGAAGATGGCTTGAGCCCAGGAGTCTGAGGCTGCAATAAGCTGTGATCAGCTCTCACTGCACTCCAGCCTGGGCCACAGAGAGAGACACCCTAGCTCCATGCCGAGTGCCTTGGGTCACGCCTATAATCCCAGCAGTTTGGGAATAAGAGTGGGAGGATCACTTGAGCCTAGGACTTCAAGATCAGCCTCGGCAACAAAGAGAGACCTCTGTCTCTGCAAAAAATGTTAATAGTTTAAATAATAAGCCGGGTGCGGTGGCTCACGCCTGTAATCCCAGCATTTTGGGAGGCTGAGGCGGGCTGATCCCATGAGGTTAGGAGTTTGAGACGAGCCTGACCAGTATGGTGAAACCCCGTCTTGAAAAAAAATAAAAATAAATAAATAAATAAGTTTAAATAATATTAGCAGGACATGGTGACATGGGTGGAAGGAAGGGTCTCTGGATTCCCAGGAGGGAGAGGCTGCCGTGAGCCATAATCGCACCACTGCACTCCAGGCTGGGCCACAGAACAAGAGCTTGGTTTTTGTTTTTTTGTTTTTTTCAGAGATGGGGTTTCACCTTGTTGGCCAGGCTGATCTCGAACTCCTGACCTGAAGTGATCCACCCACTTCGGCCTCCCAAAGTGCTGGGATTACAGGCTTGAGCCACTGCGCCTGGCCTATGAGAGCCTGTCTTTAAGAAAAAAGGGCTTTGGGCTGGGCGTCGTGGCTCACGCCTGTAATCCAAGTGCTTTGGAGGCCAAGGCAGGCGGATCACCTGAGGTCGGGAGTTCAAGACCAGCCTGACCAACATGGTGAAACCCCGTCTTTAAAAATAAATAAATAAATAAATAAAAATAAATTTTTAAAAAAAGGGCTTTGGCTGGGCATGGTGGCTCAGGCCTGTCACCCCAGCACTTTCCAAGGCCGAGGCAGGTGGATCACGAGGTCAGGAGATCAAGACCATCCTAGCTAACATGGTGAAATCCCATCTCTACTAAAAATACAAAAAATTAGCTGGGCGTGGTGGCGGGCGCCTGTAGTCCCAGCTAGTCGGGAGGCTGAGGCAGGAGAATCACTTGAACCCAGGAGGCAGAGGTTGCAGTGAGCTGAGATCACATCCCTGCACCCCAGCCTGGGTGATGGAGCGAGACTCTGCCTCAAAAATAATAAATAAGAAGAGGCAATTAGGACCGTGACACACAGAGGCACAGCAGAGACGTAATGTACAGAGAAGAGAGGTGGCAAGGGGGAGGCTCACTCCAGCCTGGGCAGCGACAGAGCAAGACTCCGCACAGAAAGAAAGAAGAAAAGAAAGAAAGAAAGAAAGAGAGAGAGAGGCCAGGCACGGTGGCTCACGCCTGTAACTCCAGCACTTTGGGACGCCAAGGTGGGTGGATCAGGAGATCCAGACCATCTTGGCCAACATGGTGAAACCCTATCTCTACTAAAAATACAAAAATTAGCTGGGCGTGGTGGCGCGCGTCTGTGGTCCCAGCTACTCGGGAGGCTGAGGCAGAAGAATCACCTGAACCCAGGAGGCGGGGGTTGCAGTGAGCCGAGACTGCACCACTGTGCTCCAGCCTGGTGACAGAGCAAGACTCCGTCTCAAAAAAAAAACAAAAAAAAAGAAAGAGAGAGAGAAAGAAAGAGAAAAGAAGTGGGGGGGGGGAGGGAGGAAGGAGGGAAGGAAGAAAGGAGAAAGAAAGAAAAGAAAAAAAGAGGCCGGGTGCGGTGGCTCACGCCTGTAATCCCAGCACTTTGGAGGCCAAGGTGGGCAGATCACAAGGTCAGGATTTCAAGACCAGCCTGACCAACATGGTGAAACCCCTTCTCTACCAATAATACAAAAATTAGCCGGGCATGGTGGCAGGCGCCTGTGATCCCAGCTACTTAGGAGGCTGAGGCAGGAGAATCGCTTGAACCCAGGAAGCGGAGGCTGCAGTGAGCCAAGATCGTGCCACTGTACTCTAGACTGGGCGACTGAGTGAGACTCTGTCTCAAAAAAAAAGACAGAAAAGAAAGGTAGAAAGGAAGGAAGACAGAAAAAAAGACAGAAAGAAAAATAAAAGAAAGAAAAAGAGGAAGAAGAAAGAAAGAAATGAAGGAAGGAAGAACGTTCACTCCCTGCGTGGGGAGCGAGAGGGGAGGTGAGTGCCGCGGTTCACACCATCTGCCCCGTTGAGAGTTGATCCTGGGGTCTGGTGTGAGCAGGGGGCAGACTCCATGTTTGACCCCAGTGTTAGCAGAGCTTTTTCACTTCCGCGCTGCTGGTCGGGGAGTGTGATCGTTCTGTTTCTCCTGCCAGGACTGTCGCCCGCCCAGCCAGCGTGGTGGGTGTGGACCTTCTGGGAAGGGTTCTGAGTCCGTGCTTCTAGTATCCAGCCGGAACCCCGGGACCCCGCGCGGCTGCCTTTGGTCGGTAGGTGGCAACCGTGCCCGCTTGATCTTGGGAGGGTTGGGAGGCTGGTGCAGGGCTCCCAGGGAGGCACAGATGACCCCATTTGCCCGGCCGGGATAACACCAACAAGCCTGCACACATGCGTGCTGGAGAACAGGGACATCACAGAGAACCAAAGTTCAGCCAGGGCAACACAGAGAGGCCTCGTCTCTACAGAAATTTCAACCACAACAAAAATTAGCCTTGCGTGACAGGGCACACCTGTGTTCTCAGCTGCTTGGGAGGCTGAGATGGGAAGATCATTGGAGCCCAGGAGGCGGAGGCTGAAGTGAGCTATGATTGCACAGCTGCACTCCAGCAGGGGTGACAGAGCCAGACCCTGTCAAAAAAAAAAAAAAAAAAAAAGGGTCGGGCGCGGTGGCTCACGCCTGTAATCCTGGCACTTTGGGAGGCCAAGGTGGGTGGATCACCTGAGGTCAGGAGTTCAAGACCAGCCTGGCCAACATGGTGAAACCTCATCTTTAAAAAAAACAAAAAACAAAAACAAAAAAACACTGCCAGGTGTGGTGGTGGGCACCTTTAATCCCAGTTACTCAGGAGACTGAAGCAGGAGAATTGCTTGAACCCGGGAGGCAGAGGTTGCAGTGAGCTGAGATCACACCATCACACTCCAGCCTGGGCGACAAAGCGAGACTCCGTCTCAAAAAAAAAAAAAAAACCTCACCAGGGCTGGGCACGGTGGCTCACAACTGTAATCCCAGCACTTTGGGAGGCCGAGGTGGGTGGATCACCTGAGGTCAGGAATTTGAGACCAGACCAGCCACCATGATGAATCCCGTCTTTACTAAAAATACAAAAATGTGCTGGGTGTGGTGAGGCTGAAGCAGGAGAATCACTTGAACCCGGGAGGCGGAGGTTGCAGTGAGCCAAGATCGTGCCAGTGCACTCCAGCCTGCACAACAGAGCAAGACTCCGTCTCAAAAAACAAAAAAATGCTAAAACGTCCTGCCCTGGCGAAGCAGACACTGAGATCAGTAAGACTTCCCCTCCCCACAATAAAATAAAAGGTTATGCCAGGAGAGAGTGAACATAAACCACTTGCAAAGGAGCTCCCAATACACACCCCCATCCCTCCTGGCCAGGGCTTTGGAGAAAAGCAGCTGGACCATCTGCCCTGTGGGTGGGTGCAAGTCTGGCCCCAGAATACTCCCGGCTTGCACGTGTGGTCTCCGTCGAAGGGCAGGGCCCTGTTTTTAGTGATGCTTCAGGCACAGTGCAGACCTAGACAGACGGGGAACCCTGCCTGGGGTGCTGGTGAGCTAGAGGGGAGGCAGCCTCATAACCTCCCCAAAAACAGAAAATAACCCACAGGGCCAGGTGCAGTGGCTCACACCTGCAATCTCAGCACTTTAGGAAGCCGAGGTGGCCGATCACAAGGTCAAGAGATCGAGACCATCCTGACCAACATGGTGAAACCCCATCTCTACTAAAAATACAAAAATTAGCCGGGCGTGGTGGCAGGTGCCTGTAATCCCAGCTATTCAGGAGGCTGAGGCAGGAGGATTGCTTGAACCCTGGAGGCGGAGGTTGCAGTGAGCCGAGATCGCGTCATTGGGCTCCAGCCTGGGTGATGGAATGAGACTCAGTCTCAAAAAAAAAAAAGAAAAGAAAAGAAAAGAACCCACAGGGCAGAGGATGTGAGGAAAGACAGCTGCATGGTTAGGAGGCTGCCTCTCTGTTTCCTGTGTTTTAAAGTGAAAATAATAGGCCGAGCACGGTGGCTCACGCCTGTAATCCCAGCACTTTAGGAGGCCAAGGCGAGCGGATCACTTGAGGCCAGGTGTTTAAGACCAGCCTGACCAAGATGGCGAAACCCCATCTCTAGTAAAAATATAAAAATTAGGCCAGGCTTGGTGACTCACACCTGTAATCCCAGCACTTTGGGAGGCTGAGGTGGGTGGATTGCCTGAGGTCAGGAGTTCAAGACAAGCCTGGCCAACTTAGTGAAAACCTGTCTCCACTAAAAATACAAAAAATTATCTGGGTGTAGTGGCAGGCGCCTGTAATCCCAGCTACTCAGGAGACTCAGGGAGGAGAATCACCTGAACCTGGGAGGCAGAGGTTGCAGTGAGCCGAGATGGCACCATTACGCTCCAGCCTGGACGACAGAGCGAGACTCCATCTCAAAAAAAAAACACACACAAAAAATCAGACAGTTAATGGGATGCTGACGCAAAGAAACGCAAGCTGAACAGCGTGGTGACGGGAAAGTCGACATCGATTTTGGGCCCAGCCATGTGGAGACAGAGTGAGGGTTTTGCTGGGGAGCTCCTCTCCTCTTTTGGATGCATTTTTGGTTGTTTGCTTTTTTTTTGAGATGGAATCTTGCTCTGTTGCTCAGGCTGGAGTGCAATGGTGTGATCTTGGCTCACCACACCCTCTGCCTCCCAGGTTCAAGCATTCTCCTGCCTCAGCCTCCTGAGTAGCTGGGAGTATAGGCACCACCATTCCAGGCTACCTGTTGTTTTTTGTTTTTGTTTTTTTGTATTTTTAGTAGAGACGGGGTTTCTCCATGTTGGTCAGGCTGGTTTCGAACTCCCGACCTCAGGTGGTCTGCCTGTCTCGGCCTCCCAAGTGCTGGGATTACAGGCATGAGTCACCGAACTCGAACTTACTTTTTTTTCTTTTTTTTTTTTAAGAAAGGGATGGCCAGGTGCAGTGGCCGACGCCTGTGATCCCAGCACTTTGGGAGTCCTAGGCAGGCAGATCATGAGGTCAGGAGGTCGAGACCAGCCTGGCTAACATGGTGAAACCTTGTCTCTACTAAAAATACAAAAAATAACTTGAACATGTTGGCAGATGCCTGTAATCCCAGTTACTCAGGAGGCTGAGGCAGGAGAATCACTTGAACCCAGGAGGTGGAGGTTACAGTGAATCAAGATCATGTCATTGCATTCCCTCCTGGGCAACAGAGCAAGACTCCATCTCTTTTTTTTTTTCTTTTTAAAGTTGGGGTTTCACCATGATGGTCAGGCTGGTCTCAAACTCCTAACCTCGGATGATCCACCCACCTCGGCCTCCCAAAGTGCTAGGATTACAGGCGTGAGCCACCGTGCCCAGCCAAGTCCATCTCAAAAAAAAAAAAAAAAAAGAAAAAAAGAAAAAAAAAGAAAGAAAGAAAGAAAGAAAGGAAGAGACGGGGTCTCTCTATGTTGCCCAGGCTGATCCAAGCACTTCTTCAGCTTCAGCCTCCCAAAGTCCTGGGATTACAGGTGTGAGCCAGCCCACCAAGCTGTGGATGAGGTTACTTTTGAAAAGTTCTGGATAAAGAACAATGTCAATTTAAAAAAACGGTCCTGATGGGCACTGTGGCTCATGCTTGTAATCCTAGCACTTTGGGAGGCTGAGGAGGGCGGATCACAAGGTCAAGAGATCAAGACCATCCTGGCCAACATGGTGAAACCTCATCTTTTTTTTTTTTTTTCTTTAAAAAATAAAAAATAAAAATAAATTTTAAAAAACATAAAACAAACAAACAGAAAAACTGTCCTATCAGTAGAGGCTGAAATTATCACTCAAACTAGCTTAAGCCCCAAAGCAAAACAAAAAACCCAACGAAGGCCGGGCGTGGTGGCTCAATCCCAGAACTCTGGGAGGCTGAGGTGGGTGGATCACCAGAGATCAGGAGTTTGAGACCAGCCTGGGCAACATGGTAAAACCTCATCTCTACTAAAAATACATAAATTAGCTGACTAGAGTGCAGTGGTGCAATCAGAGCTCACTTCAGCCTCGACCTTCTAGACTCAAGTGATCCTCTCATCTCAGCCTCCTGAGTAGCTGGGACGACAGGAGTGCCCCACCGGACCCAGTTAATTTCTTTTTTCTTTTTGCAGAGATGGCGATGTGTGTCTCAAACTCCTGGCCCCAAGCAAACCTCATGCCTCAGCCTCCCAAAGTGCTGGAATTCCAGGCATGAGCCATCACGCCTGGCCTAGATTCATTTTTTTTAGAAGCAGAAAATCTAGGCTTTGGATTTAATGACTTACCAAATAAAGGCTGTCTTTTTTTTTTTTTTTTAACAAATCAGGAAAACAGAGGCTCTTGGCTAGTTTGCATGACACATCTAGGGATGGAGAGATGTGTATTTAAGCTAAATAAAGAAAAAGTAAAACTCACAGCAGTCTGAGTTTTTATTTAGAAAAGAAAAAAAGCAACTAGCTGAGAGGAAAATAGGTTCCTAGAGCACTGTTTTGTTTTTTTCTTTTTTGAGATGGAGTCTCGCTCTGTCGCCCAGGCTGGAGTGCAATGGTGTACTCTCAGCTCACTGCAACCTCTGCCTCCCAGGTTCGAGCGATTCTCCTGCCTCAGCCTCCTGAGTAGCTGGGATTACAGGGGTGTGGCACCACGCCTGGCTAATTTTTCTATTTTTAGGAGAGACAGGGTTTCACCATGTTGGTCAGGCTGGTCTTGAACTCCTGACCTCGTGATCCGCCCACCTCGGCCTCCCATAGTGCTGGGATTACAGGTGTGACCACCGCGCCCGGTCCCTGGAGTGCTGTTTTATCCATGAACATGCTGGGAGACCAGGCAATGCTTAGCACACTACCAGGAAAAACTCATGGGCACCCCCACCACACTCCGAGTCCTGGATGGCTGAGGAGCTGGGGGACGAGCAGCCACAGACATCAGAAGGGTCTTCCACGAACCACCCCATCCCAGCAAGGACGCTTGATGATCTTGGCAGGGAACTCCTTGGTTCTCGCTAGAGTCAGGCAGCAATGTACCCAAGGACACAGGCAGAAAACGGAAAAACAGCAGCTGATTTTCCCTTAAACATGAATTGACCGTCTTATTTGAGCAATGGAGTTAAACTAGTGTTTCCTAGTGTCTGCACAGTTGGCACTGGGGTGGGGTTGGTCTCTGGGGTGGGGCCGTCCCAGGCACTGCATGGAGCTGAGCAGTGTCCCTGGCCTCCACCCACTCCATGCCGGGAGCACCCCCAGTCGTGACAGCCAGAAATGTCCCCAGACATTGCCCGGGGTCCCCTGGGGGCAAAATCACCTCTGTATTAGGGGATTCCACGGACCCCCCCAAGACACCCTGCGTCCCACCATCCTCTGCCCTGCTGAGGTCCCAGGAGGTGGCACACATTGAAATCCACACCCTGAGTGGGGAGGGAGAGAGGAGGAGAATCCCAGGAGCTGGGGCTCCCCCTGGTTTACATAGCTTGCCCCTTCGGGAGTTTATTCAGGTGTCTACCGTGAGCAGAGGGCAAACGTTATTGTTTTCCCAAATCATTAACACAGGGTCTCACGCTCTGCACTGCAGACATTTGGGCGGGATCATTCTCTGGGGTGGGGTTGTCCTAGGCCTGCTGGGGGCTGAGCAGCGTCCCTGGCCTCTACCCACTCCATGCCAGGAGCTCCTTCCCAATCCTGACAACCACAGATGTCTCCCTATAACCAAGTCTGGTCTGAAATACACTGTAAAATCTTGGCCGGGCGTGGTGGCTCACGCCTGTAATCCCAGCACTTTGGGAGGCCGAGACTGGCTGATCACCTGAGGTCAAGAGTTCAAGACCAGCCTGACCATTACGGTGAAACCCTGTCTCTACTAAAAATACAAAAATTAGCAGGGCATGGTGGCGGGTGCCTGTAATCCCACTACTTGAAAGGCTGAGGCAGGAGGATTGCTTGAACCTGGGAGGCGGAGGTTGCAGTGAGCCCAGATCTCGCAATCCAATCCAGCCTGGCGGACAAGAGCAAGAGTGAGTCTTAAGAAGAAAAGGCAAAAAACTTTTCCTTTTTCTCTTTCCTTTCTAGTCTCAGGATATAACCATGATGCTTCCTGCAGAAACCCATTTTTTTCCTCTGTAGTCTTACACTATAGCCTTGAAATTTTATTTTTTCTGAGACAGTGTCTCACTCCCACTGTCCCCAGGCTGAAGTGCAGTGGTGCAATCACGGCTCACTGCAGCCTCCGCCTCCCAGCTCATGCGATCCTCCCGCCTCAGCCTACTGAGGAGCTGGGACTACAGGCATCTGACCACTCCTGGCTAACTTTTGTATTTTGAGATGGGATCTCACTACGTTGCCCAGGCTGGTCTTGAGCTCCTGGCCTCACATGATTCTTCTGCCTCGGCCTCCCAAAGTGCTGGGATTACAGGCATGAGCCACTTCGTCCAGCTTTGAAGTACACTTTCTTTGAAATACCACGTCCTCCCCTTTCTCACCATAAACTCCCTCACATTATGCAAGTTTACCTAACTGTATGCGTGTATCTAATTATGTGATTACTTCAGAGTTCCACGAGGTAACCTTGAGACAGACCAAGTACAGAGACCCACTTGCAAAATCCCAGAGAATTCTTAAGGCAATCTGCAACCCCACACTTATTAGGACGAGGCCAGCTCACACTTTTAGCCACCAAAATTCATAAGCACGCAGAGCTTATACTCAGCATCTCTCCTGCACACCCACCCTTCCAAGTGCCCCTTTGTTAGCTCCTCACCCTAAAGTTTGAAGCGTTTTCTGGAAGCCTATGCTGGCTGCTGAAGTCACCTTCCTTTCACTGCAGTTTTTCGTTCTTACTGGTTTGGCAAGCCTCGGGCATCCGAGCCTGAGCTGTTTACAACCAGGCACTGTCCCTTTGTGCGGGGAGGGGATCACAAATACCCTCCCCTTGAAAACCACTTGGTTAAACTTGTTTAAATGGAACCAGTTAGAAATTGCCTATAAAATGTGCATGTTTTGGTGAAACTCCTTCTCTTCTTTTTTTTTTTTTTAAAGACGGGGGTTTAACCATTCTGGCCAGACTGGTTTCGAATGCCTGACCTCAGGCAATCCGCCTGCCTCGGCCTCCCAAAGTGCTGGGATTACAGGCGTGAGCCACCGTGCCCAGCCGTGAAACCCCTTCTCTACTAAAAATACAAAAACTAGCCGGAAATCGCTTGAACCCGGTAACTGGATGTTGCAGTGAGCTGAGAACTGAACTCTAAGCTGGGTGACAGAGTGAGACTCTGTCTCAAAAAACAGAAAAAGACGGCCGGGCGGGGTGGCTCACACCTGTAATCCTAGCACTTTGGGAGGCCGAGGTGGGTGGATCACCTGAGGTCAGGAGTTCAAGACCAGCCTGGCCATCAGGGTGAAATCCCATCTTAAAAACAAACAAACAAAAACCAGAAAAAGAAAAAAAAGGTGTGCATGTTTGGCTCAGGAGATGCAAGAGGTCTCCTTCACCTGTGGTACTGATGGGAAAACTCAAGCCTGAACGGGGCCCAGTCCCCAAATCCGGAGTTCAGTAACAGGCAGAACTGGAACCTGGCCCCATCCCGGTCTCAGAGGATGGGTGTCGTGTCCCCCGCCTCTAGTTCATCCTCCCTACTCTGCTGACTTCCCAAAGATCCCCTGGTTCCGAGTTTTCCCAGGCCGACTGATGGGATTCGAACCGGTAAACTCAGAGCTCGCTCAGCCCAGCGGCCGCGTCCCGCCCCGTCCCGTCCCCCGACGGTCATGTGAGCGCAGTGCCGGCGGGGAGGCGGGGCGAGGCGGCGGCGCGCAATCCATGCTGGGAATTGTAGTCCTGACCCCACCTTTGCCTCGCGCCGACCCCGCCCCTGGAACTACGCTCCCGTCGTGCTCCGCGGCTCCAGGCGGAGACGAGGCGGGGCAGGCCGGTTGCTAAGACTTGGCGAAGCGCAGCGCTCGCGCCCGCGTCCCTCAGGTAAGCGCGCGGCCCCGAGGTCTCGGGTTCTCCAGGCTTAGGCTCCCACGAAGGGGGAGTAGGAGTGGACATGGGGGCTCCTCGGCGGTGAGGGGCGCCGGCCGTTCATCGGGAGAAAATGAGGGGCTCGGGCCAGCCTCACGCGCGTCTCGGGAGGCGGGTGGGCGACGTGGGGAGGCGGCGCGGCTGCGCGTGCGCGCGAGCCTGGCGGGGGCGGGGGGGCCTTAGGACCGCGTTGCCCCCGGGCCCAGTGCTTTTCTGCGCGTGCGCGCCCCTACGGCCCGGGCGGAAGACCCCGTGCGCTCCAGCTGCTTCCGGTCGCCCTGCCCGAGGTCATGGCCGCCAGTCCCCTGCCTTCGGACTGCAAGCTCGCGGGCTTCCTCCGTCTTCGCGTCCCGCCTCCCCAGCTCGGGTTTGCCTTTAGGTGACGATTCCCCTAGTCCTTTGCACATCCCCAGATTGGGTATCATTTGTCATCGTTACGTAGAGTGTGTTTTTTTAAGGTTTTACTGTCACGCTGCCCCCCAGTTCTCTCCCACACCCTACCCCGAGGGCCGAGGTTCCTTGAGCCCAGGAGGTCGATGCTGCAGTGAGCTTTGATGGCACTACTGCATTCCAGCCTGGGCAACAGAGTGAGACCCTGTCTCAAAATAAGTGAATAAAATATATATGTGAAAAGAAACAAGCCCCAGGCTGGGCCAAGTGGCTCACGCCTGTAATCCCAGCACTTTGAGAGGCCGAGGTGGGCGGATCATGAGGTCAGGAGTTTGAGACCAGCCTGGCTGATAGGGTGAAACCCTGTCTCTATGAAAATAAAAAATAAGGCTGGGCGCAGTGGCTGATGCCTATAATCCCAGCACTTTGGGAGGCCGAGGCCGGTGGATCATGAGGTCAGGAGTTCAAGACCAGCCTGGCCAAGCATGTGAACCCTCATCTCTACTAAAAACACATACACAAAAGAAAGAAAGAAACATTAGCTGGGCACAATGGCATACACCTGTAATCCCAGCTACTCGGGAGGCTGAGACCTCAGAGAATCGCTTGAACCTGGGAGGTGCATGTTGCAGTGAGCCGAGATCGCGCCGCTGGACTCCAGGCTGGGTGACAGAGCGAGACCTTGTCTCAAAAAAAAAAAAAAAGAAAAGAAACAAGACCTCACGCAGACTGTTTGGCGTGCCTTGGAAGTGAGCATTACGTCGTCCTCCTCCTCGCTGTTCTCTCCCTGGCTTCCCCAGCCTTCCAGGCGGGGATGTGAGTCACTGCCTCCAAGGAGCCCTGGACTCTGCTTGAGATGGTCAGGCCCCTCCATCCCCTCACTTTCTCTTCAGCTTTTGACAGCCCTGCCTTAAAAAAAAAAGGCAGAGCGGGAATTCCCATTTCACAGGGGTGGAAGTTGAGGCTTGGAGGGGTCAGAACTGGTGCCTGAGCTCTTGTAGGCAGGAAGTGACGGTGCTGGTCTCGGCACCTCTAGGGCAGGTCCAGGACCAGGTGTGTTTCCTGGGCGGACACACCCAGGTCCCAGGGATGACCTTGGCATCCTCATCTGTGGGCTTAGATAAGGGCCTCCCAGCCTCCAGTTCGCCAGGGTTGTCCCCACCCAGGGGCTGACTCACCTGCCTGAAGCTCTGGCAGTCCGCGTCCCTGCTCAGAGCCAGTCCAGGCTGGGGGCTGCGTTCTGCTGGGACCTGGGTGGCCTGCCCCCCTGAGAGGTCTCTAATGGGTGGGTGGGGTAGGGGAGGGTCAGGTGGCCCCCTCTGTTGGGGCAGTCGCTGCGGGAGTGCCTCATGCCCCTGGGCTGCAGTGGTGGGTAGGAGCTGCACTGGCAGTGGAGGCCGCCCTGCCCCGGGACAGTCAATCAGCCTGAGCTCTGTGCCTGTCCCGGGATTTTTTTTTTTTTTTTTTTGAGAGTCTCATTTTGTTGTCCAGGCTGGAGTGTAGTGGTGACATCTCGGCTCACTGCAACTTCCACTTCCTGGTTTCAAGTGATTCTCCTGCCTCAGCTTCCTGAGTAGCTGGGATTACAGGTGCCATTACCACACCCAGCCAGTTTGCGTGTGTGTGTGTGTGTGTGTGTGTGTGTGTGTGTTTTGAGTCAAAGTTATGCTCTTGTTGCCCAGGCTGGAGTGCAGCAGCGTGATCTCGGCTCACCGCAAACTCTTCCTCCCAGGTTCAAGCATTCTCCTGCCTCAGCCTCCCGAGTAGCTGGGATAATAGGCATGTGCCACCACACCTGGCTAATTTTGTATTTTTTTTTTCTTTTGGCTTGTGCAGAAGACAGATAATTTTTTATTTTTAATAGAGATCAGGTTTGTCCATGTTGGCTAGGATGGTGTCCATCTCTTGACCTCGTGATCCACCCGCCTTGGCCTCCCAAAGTGCTGGGATTACAGGCGTGAGCCATGGCGCACAGCTGGCCCGGGAGTTTTACCTCCCCTCCAGGGGCGTGGCGGGCCCAGCCTGCGCCGTCCCGGCGGCTGCCTCCTCTCCAGGTCTTTTGTTTGTTTTTCATCAGAGGTTGTACTCTTAGAAGGACAAGCCGAGGCTGCGTTTGTCTTTTACCCTGGAGACAGTGGAGTGTTTGTGGCCCAGCCGGGCTGCGCTGGCCTCGTGGTCCTGGCGGCACGTGGTATGCGTGTCTGGAGGGCCCAGCGAGTCGGCTGCCGTGGCCTCACCTGGCACCACCTCTGAGCTTTGCAGTCAGGGCTCCCCCTGCGCCTCCGCTTCTGTGCTTTGTTGCAGTCGTGAGCTTCAGGCAGTGCTGAGGCCGCTTCAGCGTACCCTCAAAGGCCACTGTCCGGAGCTACACTGGGTGCTGGTCACCCATCTGTGGGGCGCCCTGGCGGCTGAGGCGTGAACTGGATAGGGCATCACGAGGAGTAGCGCCCACAGCCGTGCGGCTGCAAAGTGATTCAGATACCTCCCTGTCTGCGGGAGGATCTGTCCACACCAATGGGGATGTGTGGTCTGGGCAGGCATGGTGTTCAGGATTGTCCAGAGTCATTTTCGGATCATCTGAGGTGAGCTCCAGCACCATCTGAGGCGCGGTGGATCACGCCTGTAATCCCAGCACTTTGGGAGTGCAAGGCAGGCGAATCACCTGAGGTCAGGAGTTCGAGACCAGCCTGGCCAACATGGGGAAACACTCTCTCTACTAAAAATACAAAAAATTAGCCAGGGGTGGTGGTGGGCGCCTGTAATCCCAGCTACTCGGGAGGCTGAGGCAGGAGAGTCACTTGAACACAGGAGACACAGGTTGCAGTGAGTCGAGACCATCCCACTGCACTTCAGCCTGGGCCACAGAGTGAGACGGCATCTCAAAAAGTAAAAAAAAAACGTGTGCTGTGCGTGCTGGCTCACGCCTGTAATCTCAGCCTCAGGCCTGCGGTCTGAGTCTGTGGGAGCAGAGGGCCGGCCAGCCCAGACGGTGGTTTGGGGATGGTCAGGTGGGGTGGATGGCCGAGATCTGGGAGCCAGAAGCACCGGCCCCCAGGGGCTGTGAGCAGTCCCTGCAGGCTGCCTGTCCCCCCACCCCAACGCACCTGCCTCTCTGCTCTGCCGTCTGCCCCACCTAGGGCAGGCTTCCCTCTGGTGGGGGATCCCGAGAGCCGGGGGCCCCGCCAGCCCTTCCTCTCCCGTGGAGGCTCCCACTGCCTCCCGTCCTCACCTGTGCCAGTGGCAGGGATGGTAACGGTGCTGGTGGTGTCAGGCCAGAGGTTCTCACCTGAGTGCCACCTTGGCACCGTGCCTGGCAGTGAGGGATGTTAGCAGGAGCCCCAGGGATGTTCCCAGCTCCTCCCACCAGCTGCATTCCAGCCAGGGCCTCCTCTGTGACTGAGTAGGCAGGGACACCCAGGGGGCTACCTGCCCCTCCCGCCACCAGGGCCCACCATGGCTGCAGGAACATAGTCAAGGGATGCGAAGCCGGGCCCACCGGGGGAGGGCTGTGCTCCAGGGCTTATGTTCCGTGGCCTGTACTCTGAGGCCTTTCTTTTCCCAGCCCTTGGCTGACTGGGGTCGGGGCGGGGGGGGGGCGCGAGTGTTTACAGAAACCACCTGGAGGTGGGCATTTGGTGTCAGGGTCAGACTGTGTGCTGTTCTGGGAGGTGGCACTGTGGCCCCACACTTGGCATGCTTGCCCTCTGTCCCTGCATAGCAGACTCCGCGCATCTGTGCACCTAAAACAACACCAGCTCCTGGTTCTGTGGGTCGGGGCCTGGGTGCGACATGCTGGGTCCTCTGCGTGGGGTCTCACCGGGCTGGAACCCTGGTGTCGGCCAGGGCTGTGTTGTCACCTGGAGGCCCAGCGGAGGCGGCATCTGCCTCCAGCGCACGCAGGTGTCGGCGGAATTCTGCACCTCGTGGCCAGAGGACCAAGGGTCGCGCTCGGTTCCTGGCCACGTGGCCCTTCGGTCTGGAAGCCAGGCACTGCCCGTCCACGGCTTGCGCTCCCAGGCTCTGGCATCTGGAGATGCAGAGATCACATCAGTGGTTGCCTGGGTTCCTGTGTGTGTTGTGGGTAGTGAGACAAGTTTTCTCTTGGAGGTGATGGAATGTTCTGGAATTTTGTTGTGTTGATGGTTGCACAACTCCAAGCATACTAAGAGCCACAGAATAGGACACTTGATTGCTTGTGGCTTTTGGGTTTTGTTTTTCCAAAGTCTCGCTGTGTCGCCCAGGCTGGAGTGTAGTGGTGTGATCTCGGCTCACTGCAGCCCCTCCCAGGTTCCAGCGATTCTCCTGCCTCAGCCTCCCGAGTAGCTGGGACTACAGACACATGCCAACATACCTGGCTGTTTTTTTTTGTTTTTTTGTATGTTTAGTAGAGACAGGGTTTCCCTGTGTTAGCCAGGATGGTCTCGATCTCCTGACTGCGCTTGTGATCCCCCCGCCTCAGCCTCCCAAAGTGTTGGCATTACAGGAGTGAGCCACCACGGTCAGCATTTTTTTTTTTTTTGAGACAGCATCTCGCTCTGTCACCCAGGCTGGAGTGCAGTGGCATGACTGTAGCTCACCGAAGCCTTGAATATCCAGGCTGTAGTGATTCTCCTGTTTCAGCCTCTTGAGTAGCTGAGACCCGAGAGCCAGCGGTGAGCACCACCACACCTAGCTAATTTTTTGATTTTTAGTAGAGATGGGGTCTTGCTATGTTGCCCAGGCTGGTCTTGTATTCTTGGGCTTAAGAGATCCTCCCATCTCATCCTCCCGTAGTGCTGGGATTACAGGTGTGAGCCGCCGCACCTAGCCACGAATCGCATACTTGAAAATGACTTGTCTCGGCTGGGTGCAGTGGCTCACATCTGTAATCCCACCACTTTGGGAAGCCCAGGTGGGTGGATCACTTGAGGTCAGGAGTTCGAGACCAGCCTGAACTATGTGGTGAAACCCCATCTCTACTAAAAATACAAAAAAATTAGCTGGGTGTGGTGGCACGTGCCTGTAATCCCAGCTACTAGGGAGGTCGAGGCATAAGAATCTCTTGAACCCAGGAGGTAAAGGTGGCAGTGAGCCGAGATCGTGTCACTGCACTCCAGCCTGGGTGAGACCGGGAGACCCTGTCTCAAAAAAAAAAAAAAGAAAATGACATGTCTTATAGTAGGTGAATAATGTCTTCGCTTTTGAAAACCAATGGCCATTTAAACTCTTTGTAAACCAGGGGTTAGCAGGACATGAGTGAGTGTAGCCCTGATGCGGTGACCTGGGCCGTAGCCCTGGGACTAGCCTCTTCACGCCCCACCTCGCGGAGTCACAGCCTCCTGGGACGGACTCCTTGGCGCCCCCAGCCGCCCGCAGCCGCCGGATGATCCCCTACTCCCGTCTCTCTCCCACAGTCAGCCTGGCTGAGGATGGAGCCCGCCCGGGGCCTCTTGGAGCAGCCCCAGCGCACGGAGGCCGGGAGCCCGGAGCCTGAGCCCACACCGTGGCAGGCTCTCCCAGTCCTGTCCGAGCAGCAGGCGGGGGACGTGGAGCTGGTGCTGGCCTACGCCGCGCCCGTCCTGGACAAGCGCCAGACCTCTCGCCTCCTGAAGGAGGTGTCGGCCCTGCACCCACTCCCGGCGCAGCCTCACCTCAAGCGGGTGCGGCCCAGCCGCGACGCCAGCTGCCCCCACGCCCTGGAGATGCTGCTGTGCCTGGCCGGGCCGGCCTCCAGCCCACGCTCGCTGGCTGAGCTCCTCCCACGGACGGCCGTGGACCCCCGCGGCCTGGGGCAGCCCTTCCTGGTGCCCGTGCCCGCCCGGCCGCCTCTGACCAGGAGCCAGTTCGAGGAGGCCCGCGCCCACTGGCCCACGTCCTTCCACGAGGACAAGCAGGTGACCAGCGCCCTGGCAGGGCGGCTCTTCTCCACGCACGAGCGCGCGGCCATGCAGAGCCACATGGAGCGGGCGGTGCGGGCGGCCCGGTGGGCGGCGGCACGAGGCCTGCGGGCCGTGGGGGCCGTGGTGGTGGACCCGGCCTCGGACCACGTGCTGGCCACCGCCCATGACTGCAGCAGTGCCGCCAGCCCCCTCCTGCACGCCGTCATGGTGTGCGTGGACCTCGTGGCGCGCGGCCAGGGCCGCGGCACCTACGACTTTGCGCCCTTCCCCGCCTGCTCCTTCGCCCCGGCCGCCACCCCCCAGGGCATCCGCGCAGGCGCCGTGCGCAAACTGGACACAAACGAGGACGGCCTCCCCTACGTGTGTACCGGCTACGACCTGTATGTGACCCGCGAGCCCTGCGCCATGTGCGCCATGGCCCTGGTGCACTCACGCATCCTGCGCGTCTTCTATGGCGCGCCCTCACCCGACGGCGCCCTGGGCACCCGCTTCCGCATCCACGCGCGGCCCGACCTCAACCACCGCTTCCAGGTGTTCCGCGGCGTGCTGGAGGAGCAGTGCCGCCGGCTGGACCCTGACACGTAGGCGCTGCCCTCCTGCCTCTGGACCTTCGTGCTCCCGGCGTGGGGCGCCTCTCCTGACTTCCGGGGCCTCGACCTCCTTGGCGCAAGCCTTTCCGTGGATTTTAAGGACACACTGCCTCCAGCGGTGACCCTGGGGGCTGCCATTCGTGTTGAGCTGCCGAGTGAGCTTTCCTGGACTTGGTCCTTGGCCCCCCCCACCCCACTGGCCTGTGGAGCTCTCCCACGGGTGCCCTCACTGCCTTTGTGTCCCCTCTGTCTCGCGGGTCAGGAAATAGCTCTGATGGGAAAATAAACAGCCTAAAGCCAAGTGGGTGTCTGTTGACTCGCGTGTGCCTTGGTGGCCAGGTTCCCTCATGGGGCGAGGTCTGTACAGGGCCTGGTGGCCATGCGGAGGGGACCTGCTGAGCCGCGTGGTCAGAGGCCGGGGCTGGTCCCTGGTAGGGCAGGGCCCCCAGCTGCTGCCTCCTTGCCCGTTTCTGGAGTCCTGATGGTTCCGGGGGCGCCTGGGCCCAATATGTGGACACCAGGCATAGCCCACAGGCCGCTGACCTCAAGGAGGGACCCTGGCATTTAGTGCCCTACACAAGTGGCAACAGGGGACCCCAAAGGGCTGATGCCAGCCGGTCATAGCACAGTGAGGACTGGAGCCGAGTTTGCAGAATGTGTGTGTCCACCTGGTGGCGTCCATCGCATGACCATGACTGTGCCGCTCAGCCCTCACACAGGCCTGTCCTGAGCCCCCAGTCCCGGGTAGGGGGAGCAGGTACTGCAGGCGGGGGCTCTGCGTGGGGAGCTGGTGCAGCCGACAGAACGCGCTGCTGACCAGGAGCCTGCCAGACCTGCAGTGGGCGACCCCGTGCCTGGGGGTGGGACCCAGGCGGGCTGTAGGGTCCGTAACGTGGCCTGAGCCACAGCATGGAGGGAGGAGGTGGGAGCCGCAGAGGCGTGCCCAGTGCGGGGGACAGCGGTTGGTCCTCCTCCGTGCTTGGTGCTCAGGGCTCAGCTCCTTCCCCTGAGGGGCAGGAAGGCAGAAAGGAGCGAGAGGTGGGAGGCAGACAGAGGGCGGACTGTCCTGTCCCACGAGGCTGGGGCGCCCCACCCCCCGCCCGGTGACACCTTCCCACGTGGGTTGTGTGTGGAGGCCTTAGTTCCTCCGAACCTCCTCAGCCTGCCCTGTGGGCGAGAGGCAGCTCCGGCCCCGTGCCCGCCCCCTAGGGCCTGCTCCCTGCCAGGATCTGGGATGGTTCCAACCCTGACGGGCTGTGATGCCCGACGGGCACTGGGCATTTCCCTGCTGGCCTGACCCACCTCCCAATGGCAGGTCCGCCACCAGGACCATGGAAGCAGCTAGATCACTCTGCCGTGCGTGGCCGGCAGGCTGGGCTCAGGCTGCTCTGGTGTGTGCGCTTGTGGGGTTCCCTTTCAGAAGGGCCACGGTGCCACTTGGATGTGGTGAGGTCCTAGGCCCTGCAGTGTTCACGGGGTGGAAACCGTAGCCCAGAGAGGTGGTGTGACTGGCCTGAGGTCACACAGCAGTGAGCTGGCACCTGGTTCTGTTACTCGCTGGGAAGTCAGGCCTTGCAGCGCCCATCCCTTGTGAGCTGGAGCCGGGATTTGGGGAACGTGGGGGCCTAGGACAGCAGGGGAGGGGCATCCTGGATGGGGCAGTGGGTGGGAGGGCTGCAGCCGGCCCTTCCCCTTTTGCCAGCAAGGATGGTGTGCACTCAGGGCGAGGGGAGGGAACCCGTGGGGCGACACATCGGGTCAGGTCAGGCCTGTGGCACCCGCGCAGCCCACTGCTGTGCCCAGAGTACAGGGCACAATGAGGGGCTCTCCAGCCACAGTGGGTGGGTGGTTAACGCCCTGCCCAGGGCGACCTGGGGTTCCCTGACTGTCACTGTCTTCTTCCAGGCGGCTGCAGGCGTCAGCCCGCGCCGGTCCGCGAAGCAGAGATGTCAGGTGAGTCCTGCTGGCCTGGGAGCCCCAGCAGTGTGGGCGGGAGGGTGACGCCAGCAGTTCCCACGGCAGCCCTCGGTTCTGGCCGTGGCCATGCAGTGTCCTCCTGGCCCGCCTGGCTTCTGACTCCTCTGGCCCCACGGCTCAGCACAGCCGGGTTCTTGCCTCTGCTGGGGGTCGGGACAGGGGCTACAGAGCCGCCTGTGTTGTCCGCTCCGACACCAGAAGGGGTGTGAGTGAACCCAGGTGGGCCTCGGCGTGGGCACCTCACCCCTGCCGTCCTCCGGGGTCTCCGCTGCTTCTGGGCCTGGCAGTTCACCCCGAGGCTTTTGCGCTGCCGTGCCCTCGTCCTGGACGCCCCATCCGGTGGAATTCACTGCCCTCCCTTCCCCACCTCACCACCTGAAGCACAGCCCGCTGGTGCCCCCGCTGGCACAGCTGCTCTTTCCTTCTAGCACCCGCTGTCTTTTGGTGCCTCTGGGTCTCTCACCCGCTGGAGTACTGTCAGCTCCCGCTGCAGGGGGGAGCCCCTGAGGACGTGCCTCCTGTCGTCTGGCTTACCGTCTGGCTGGAGCGGGTGCTCAGGGACGATTCCGCAGGCAGTGCTGGCTCAGCAGAAGCTCCCAGAGGTCTCCCAGGGCCGTGCTGAGTCCCCCAAAGGCTGTGTGTGTTCCCATCCTGACCCCTGGAACCTGTGATTGGGAGCTCATTTGGGAACGTGGCCTTTGTAGATGTGGTGGAGTTAAGATCAAGTACTGGCCCGGGCGCGGTGGCTCACGCCTGTCATGCCAGCACTTTGGGAGACTGAGGTGGGCGGATTAAGAGGTCAAGAGATGGAGACCATCCTGGTCAAATGGTGAAACCCTGTCTCTACTAAAAAATAGAAAAATTAGCCGGGCATGGTGGCGGGTGCCTGTAGTCCCAGCTACTTGGGAGGCTGAGGCAGGAGAATTGCTTGAACCTGGGAGGCGGAGGTTGCAGTGATCTGAGATCATGCCACTGACTCCAGCCTGGGTGACAGAGCAAGACTCTGACTCAAAAGAAAAAAAAATGAGGTGCTGGAGCAGGGCGAAGTCTCAGTCCAGTGCCTGGCATATTTATAAGAAGAGTTGGAGCCGGGTGTGGTGGCTCACGCCTGTAATCCCAGCACTTTGGGAGGTCGAGGCAGGTGGATCACAAGGTCAGGAGGTCAAGAGCCACCTGACCAATGTGGTGAAACCCCGTTTCTACTAAAAATACAAAAATTAGTTGGGCATGATGGTGCATGCCTGTAGTCCCAGGTACTCGGGAGGCCGAGGCAGGAGAACGCTTGAACCCAGGAGGCGGAGGTTGTGGTGAGCCGAGATTGCGCCACTGCACTCCAGCCTGGGCGACAGAGTGAGACTCCGTCTCAAAAAAAAAAGAAAGAGATGAAGAGACAGGAGGAGTCATGGAGATGGAGGCAGAGGCCAGAGCTATGCGGCCATGAGCCAAGGGTGCCAGGAGCCCCAGAAGCTGGGAGAGGCAGGAAAGCCCCTTCCCTGAGCCTGCAGAGGAAGCGCGGCCCTGAAACACCTTGATCTCAGATTTCTGGCTCCAGAATTGTTAGCAGATCCGTTTCTGTTGTGTTATTTTTGTGTTTGTTTTGTTTTGAGACAGGGTGTGGCTTAGTGATGTGACCATAGCTCACTGCAGCCTTAACCTTCCGGATTCAAGCAATCCTCCCACCTCAGCCTCCCGAGAAGCTGGGACCACAGGCACGCAGCACCACGCCTGGCTAATTTTTGTGTTTTTTGTAGAGTTGGGGTCTCACTAGGTTGCCCAGGCTGATCTGGAACTCCCAGGCTCCCGCAGCCCTCCTGCCTCGGCTTCCCCGAGTGCTGGGATCACAGGTGGAACCCCCACTCAGGCAGTTGTTGGTGTCTCAGCCTCCCGGTTGGTGGCGCTTTCTCACCCCAGCCACCGGGAGCAGAAGCGTCCCCTGGCCACAGCCTCCCTGCAGCCTGTGGACTTGCCCCGCTGAGCACGTGTGTTGGCCTCCCCTGCCTGCTGTAGAGAATGACGGCAAACCCAGCCTGCTGCGGCCGTACCCAGGCTAAACATGGAAAGCTGCAGAGATGGGCGTGGCCCCGCGTAAAGGGTGGCACCTAAATTTAAAACAATTTCATAAACTTAGTTTTTTAAAACAAGGAAATCTGTTATCTGACAGTTCTGGAGGCCAGAACTCCTAAAATCAAGCTGTAGACAGGGCTGGGTCGTGCTGGGGGCTCCAGGCGAGAATCCAGTTCCCGCCTTTCCCAGCATGCAGAGGTACCTGCATCCCTTGGCTTAGGGCCCCATCCTCCCCCTTCACAGCCCCAGTGCAGCTGCTTCCAGGCTCTCTCTGAGTCCCGCCCTCCCGCCTCCTCTCCTGAGGCTGCTGTGAGGACACTGGGCCCTGGATCATCCGGCTCCTCTCCGGTCTCAGGGCCCTTCCCTCAATCCCAGCTGCAGAGTCCCTTCTGCCCTGAGAGGCGACACAGCCGTGGGTCTCATGGACGAGGTGGGGCCACCTTCAAGAAACAAAATCTGGGGCCAGGCGTGGTGGCTCATGCCTGTTATCCCAGCACTTTGGGAGGCTGAAGCGGGTGGATCATGAGGTCAGGAGTTCAAGACCAATCTGGCCAAGATAATGAAACCCCGTGTCTGCTAAAAAGACAAAAATTACCTGGGCATGGTGGTGGACCCCTGTAGTCCCAGCTACTCGGGAGCTGAGGCAGAGAATTGCTTAAACTTGGGAAGTGGAGGTTGCAGTGAGCCGAAATCGGGCCAGTGCACTCCAGCCTGGGCAACAGAGCAAGACTCTGTCTTAAAAAAAAAGAGAGAGAGACAAAATCCGGTGGTGCCCATGGGTTCTCTGTCCCGACAGAAAAAGAGAACAACTTCCCGCCGCTGCCCAGGTTCATCCCCCTGAAGCCCTGCTTCTACCAGAACTTCTCCGACGAGATCCCGGTGGAGCACCAGGTCCTGGTGAAGCGGATCTACCGGCTGTGGATGTGTGAGCGGCTCGGGGCGGGAGGCGGAGGCAGGGCTGCCTGAGGGAGGGGGGTGGGGGGGAAGCGCCATTTGGGCAGGGGCAGCCTGGCGGGGTCTCTGGGCTCAGTGGTCCCTGCAGTGACGGAGGCCGCTGTCCAGGCCCCGGGTCCCGGTGTCCGTCCTCAACGTGGGGTCACCAGGCTGGGGAGGCGGACAGCAGTTGCCGGAGTCCTGTAGCTGGGCAGCGTGCCTTCCCGCGGCCGCGCCCTCCCGCGCCTGACTTGCCCTTCCTCCTGCTCTGCTTGCAGTTTACTGCGCCACCCTCGGCGTCAACCTCATCGCCTGCCTGGCCTGGCTGATCGCCGGAGGCCCGGCGTCCAACTTCGGCCTGGCCATCGTGTGGCTGCTCCTGTTCACGCCCTGCAGCTACGTGTGCTGGTTCCGGCCGGTCTACAAGGCCTTCCGGTGAGCAGTGCTGGGGCGGCCGCCGCACGCAGAGAGAACCGGGCCTGCTCCGCACCGCGGTCCTGGCCCAGCTGTCAGGACCTGCCCCTTCTCTGCCCAGTGTGAAGGGCGGTTCACATCCAGGGTGGCAAACTACGGCCCACAAGCCAGAGACAACTACGGCCTGTTTTGTTTTGCTTTTTAGTAATTTTGGCTGGGTGCGGTGGCTCACGCCTGTAATCCCAGCACTTTAGGAGGCCGCGGCGGGCAGATCACGAGGTTAGGAGTTTGAGACCAGCCTGGCCAACATGGTGAAACCCCATCTCTACTAAAAATAAAAAAATTAGCCAGGCATGGTGGTGGGCACCTGTAATCCCAGCTACTCGGGAGGCTGAGGCGGGAGAATCACTTGAACCCCGGAGGGGGAGGTTGCAGTGAGCTGAGATCGCACCACTGCAGTCCAGCCTGGGAGACGAGCATGAAACTCCGTCTCAAAAAAAAAAAATGCTGGGCTCACACTTGTCCTTCTAGAATCCCAGCACTTTGGGAGGCCGAGGTGGGGGTGGGGATCACCTGAGGTCAGCAGTTCAAGACCAGCCTGGACAACGTGGCAAAACCTTGTCTCTACTAAAAATACAAAAATTAGCCAGGTGTGGTGGCGGGCGCCTGTAATCCCAGCGGAGGTTGCCGTGAGCCGAGATCTCGACACTGCACTCCACCCTGGGTGACGGAGTGAGACACTCTCTGCACAGAAAAAAAAAAAGAGCCAGGTGCGGTGGCTCACGCCTGTAATCCCAGCACTTTGGGAGGCTGAGGTGGGCGGATTAGGAGGTTAGGAGTTTGAGACCAGCCTGACCAATATGGTGAAACCCCGTCTTTAAACAAAACAAAACAGGCCGGGCACGGTGGCTCACACCTGTAATCCCAGCACTTTGGGAGGCCGCGGCGGGCGGATCACGAGGTCAAGAGATCGATACCATCCTGGCCAACATGGTGAAACCCCATCTCTACTAAAAATACAAAAAAATTAGCTGGGCGTGGTGGTGCGCTCCTGTAGTCCCAGCTACTCGGGAGGCTGAGGCGGAAGAATTGCTTAAACCCAGGAGGCGGAGGTTGCCGTGAGCCGAGGTCGCGCCGCTGCACTGCAGCCTGGTGCCTGGTGACGGAGTGAGACTCTGTCTCAAAAAAAACAAAACAAAACAAAAAACAAAAGAATAAAACAGAGCCTGCGTTCCTGCCGTCTGGCTCGCACGTTCCTCTCTGCGTGCGTCTGGGAGAAGCCAGGGCCGCGGTAACCGTCGTGTTTTCTGTCCCTCCCCAGAGCCGACAGCTCCTTTAACTTCATGGCGTTTTTCTTCATCTTCGGAGCCCAGTTTGTCCTGACCGTCATCCAGGCGATTGGCTTCTCCGGCTGGGGCGCGTGGTAAGCCTCTCTCTGACGGGCGTGGCGGATGTGACGCTGCTCCGCTGCGGTGTCACAGGCCTGCTGGTGCTCTCCCAGGGAGGGCTCCACGCTTGCCCAGCAGCGTCTGCGTCCTCCCCGGCGCCCAGCCGGGCTTGCCTCGCAGGCATCGATCTCGCCCCCTCCGGGGTCTGGGAGCCGACTCCCGGCTGCCGACGTTTCTGCACAAATCGCTGAAGGAGGAAGACTCGAAAAATACGTGGAAACACACTCACAGCCTGGGGCTGTTGCCACGCCTGAGATGCTGACGGTAGCTCTCTAAGTTCTTCTGCCAGGCGCTCAGAAGCGTTGATGTGTGCGTCCTAAATTTCTGGCCTCGTAAATAGGCTTTTCATTTTGGAATAATTTGGAATCCACAGTTGCTAAGAGCAACTGCTCCTGCCCTCGTTCCCGGTGCGTCTCCCTCATGGGTGATGCTGCTCACAGAGCCGCGGGCGTCTTAGGTTTCCTGGGCTCCCGTTAGTCAGCTCTTGTTCGGGGGTGCCTGCCCCACGAGACCACAGCCCTCTCTGACTGGTGCACAAATCAGAACCCAGAGAAGGTGTCTCCTCTCCCTTCAGGAGCCCTCGATCTGCAGGCCTCTCCCCTCCTGCACCGCATGGGCCACTGAGGTTGGTCTGTTACCCGCCACCCCAAGAGCCTGAGTGACGTCGCCCCGGGAATCTGAGTTAGGGTCATGGTGAGGGTGTCCCCAGGATTCCCAGCTCTGCCAGTCTGTGGGGTGCATTCCCGTCTCCAGAGGCCATGGCTGGAGGTCAAGGCGCTGCCTGTCATCCTCCGAGTCCCCCTGAGCTCCCCGCTGCCGGCTCAGCTCACACTGGCCCTGCCCTGGGTGCTGGCACCTCCTGCCAGCTGCCTCCCCAAGTCCCCCAGGCTGAGCTGGGTGGATGGGCCTGTGCCTGTGCTGGGTGGTCCTGAGATCCTGGCATGAGGTGAGCACCCACATGCGACCCTCATAGGCCTCCCTGCCCTCTCAGCCCCTGGCCCTCATGCAGGTGCAGCAGCAGCAACTTGGCTCCCATCGTGGGAGCCCGGGGTCATCTCCCGCAGGTCATGGGAGAGGCTGGAGCCTGCAGTCCCTGCCCGAGTTGGACAGAGGCTGGGTGCTCTCAGGAAAGAAACTGAGTGGTCCTTAGAGGAGAGCCCGCCTGCTCTCAGTGAGAGAAATCAAATCACAGCGTGCGACGACCTCACGTCCACCGTTGGCTTAGCGAAGTCCCACGCTCAGTGCGCTGCTGTGGGGCGCGAGGGGACAGCTGCACCCTCCTGCCCCGAGCGGCTTCTCCAGCGCCCCTTCCCCAGGGGTGACGCACGCCCAAGGCCATGAGCCACAGCAGCAGCTGTGGTTGCAGAGGGCTGGAGACTCCAAATAAATGACCCCCAGCGCGGCCTAGCTGCGTAGACAGTCGGGGTGGCCACAGGTGCACGGAGAACCTGGTGTCACAGGGGCCCTGGTGGACCCTGCCAGGAAGCAGAGGTCAGCGGGCGCTGCAGCCTCTGAGCAGAGCACACAACCTGGATGACGATTTGCCCAGCGCCTCCCTAGTCCTGACACTTGCAGGTGGGGGCTGGAGACGTGAGTGGGAAGCTGGTGGGGAAGCAGGAGCCCCACATGCGTTTGCTGCTTGCGTAAATCTCAAATCCCCAAACAGAGGTCTATTTTTGGAAAAAGAAAAGAGGCCAGGCACAGTGGCTGACACCTGTAGTCCCAGCACTGTGGGAGGCCAAGGCAGGAGGATCACTGCTAGAGGCCGGGAGTTCAGACCAGCCTGGACAACATAGGGAGACCCTGTCTCTCCAAAAACAAAAGAGCCTGGGCGCAGTGGTTCACGCCTGTCATCCCAGCACTTTGCAAGGCCGAGGCAGGCGGATCACCTGAGGTCAGAAGTTTGAGACCAGCCTGACCAACATGGAGAAACCCCATCTCTACTAAAAGTACAAAATTAGCCAGGTGTGGTGGCACGTGCCCATAATCTCAGCTACTTGGGAGGCTGAGGCAGGAGAATTACTTGAACCCAGGAGGCGGAGGTTGCAGTGAGCCGAGATTGTGTCATTGCACTCCAGTCTGCGTGACAAGAGCAAAACTCCATCTCAAAAAAAAAAAGAAAAGAGAAAGGAATGAGCCAAAGCCCATGAAGCCTGTGCTGCCCTGCTGTGGAGCACAGAGCTCATCAACCTGGGGCAGGCCGGCGTCTTGCAGGCAGCAGCGCTGGGTTCACCACCTGTGCGTGCGCGGCACACCGTGGGTGCACAGACCTGTCTGCATAAGCTCCCTGGACACCTCCGGGGTGTGTGGGTCCTGCGGGCTGCCATGTGCTGGGAGAGAGAGTGGCATGTCTTCCTTTCAGTTCCCTGAGTTTTAAACCCTGTGGTTTTATCACCTGTTTGAACAAAAATCTCAAGATGACTGTTTTCTGCCTCCCATGTCTCAGAGGCAAGTGCGATGCCCAGGAGCTGGTCCTGCACGTAGGGACCCAGGTGGGCCAGCCATGGCAGTGTCCCACTGGCGGCTGAGCAAAGCAGTGCTTTCTTTTCTCTGTGTGTTTTTTCTTTTATTTTGAGACAAGAGTCTTGCTCTGTTACCCAGGCTGTAGTGTATGACGTGATTTCAGCTCACTGCAGCCTCCGCCTCCCGGGCTCAAGTGATTATCCTGCCTCAGCCTCCCTAGCAGCTGGGATTATGGGCATGTGCCCCATGCCTGGCTAATTTTTGTATTTTTAGTAGAGACAGGGTCTCACCATGTTGGCCAGGCTGGTCTCCCAACTCCTGGCCTCAAGTGATCCAGCTGCCTCGACCTCCCAAAGTGCTGGGATGACAGGCGTGAGCCACCATGCCCAGCTAAAATTTTTAGTTTTATAATTTTTGTAAGGGATGGGGTTTTAGCATGTTAGGAAGGCTGGTTTCGAACTCTTGACCTCAGGTGACCCGTCCACCTTGGCCTCCCAAAGTGCTGGGATTAGAGGCAGGCGTGAGCCCCTGCGCCAGACTCCCTCCTGTTTTTAATGGCCCCTCAGTGCCCCATCTTGTGGGATTTAAGTAGTTTCTTATTCGAAGCGGGTGCTGTAGGGGAGGTTCTCAGTAGCAGGCTCTATGGGGCAATGGGAATGAGGTTTTGAGTCTTTCCATGGCTGGTGTCCACTGGGCTCACCACGGGAAACTAATGGGGAAGCCCTGGTCTCTCCGTCCCCTGCACGGGCCGCTGGTTGCTGAGATTGTGGAGGAATGAGCCTTGCTCACACATCGAAGTTGGTGACTCTCAGTGTCACTTTGTGTTTGTTGGCGACTCAGTGGTCGCTGTATGAGCTGTCCACTCCTTGTTGATTGGTCAGAGCTCTTTACATAGGGAGGACCATGGGCCCTCATGTGGTGTGTGTGTAGGCACCCACACAGTCTCTTGTCTCCTGCAGTGGCTGGCTGTCCGCGATCGGGTTCTTCCAGACCAGCGTGGGCGCTGCCGTGGTCATGCTGCTTCCGGCCATCATGTTCTCCGTGTCGGCGGCCATGATGGCTATCGCTATCATGAAGGTGAGTCCTCGGCTTTGGGACGTTCACCCCATGCCTTCTCCATGAACTCATCACCCAGCCGTCCCAGGTGCTGAATGCTGGGGAGCTGGGCCCTCTCCTCGTGGTGTCATGCAGGGCGCACTTCATCCCCAGCAGCGCGCTGGGATGACAGCGGGAGGCACTGTCACCTCCCAGGGATGCTCCCAGCGCCGGGTTCCTATGGGGCCTGGCCGGTGCCTCCTCATGCCAGGACTGCAGAGCCCAGAGGGAGGCAGGGGCTGCGTATGAGCTGCATGTGCAGGAGCAGCCGGGGCTGGAGCCTCTTGTCAGTGAGGGCGGGGCCGTGCGGGTTCCATCAGAGACCGCACAGGTGTCCAGCTGGGCTGATGACAAAAACGTCCAGTTACAGCCAAACACCGATTTTGTTTGTCTGTTTGTTTTGGAGACAGTCTCGCTCTGTCACCCAGGCTGGAGTGCAGTGGCACGATCTCGGCTCACTGCAGCTTCCACCTCCAAGGTTCAAGCGATTCTCCTGCCTCAGCCTCCTGGGTAGCTGAGGTGACAGGTGCGCACCACCACGCCCAGCTGATTTTTTGTATTTTAGTAGAGATGAGGTTTCAGGAGGGTCTCAAACTCGGGAACTCACGCAGTCTGCCCGCCTCAGGCTCTCAAAGTGCTGGGATTACAGGCATGAGCCCTCTGCTCATTTTCTGTTCTCTGCCTCCCCGCCCTCCGTCTCTGCAGGTGCACAGGATCTACCGAGGAGCCGGTGGAAGCTTCCAGAAGGCACAGACGGAGTGGAGCACAGGCACGTGGCGGAACCCGCCATCGAGGGAGGCCCAGTACAACAACTTCTCAGGCAGCAGCCTGCCCGAGTACCCCACTGTGCCCAGCTACCCGGGTGGCGGCCAGTGGCCTTAGGGTGAGTTGCCACCGCCACCACCTCCTCCCCTTCACTCCTGCCGCTGCCCTCGCTCCCAAGGCCTGGGAGTGCCCGGGGCCCGTCCTCGCCTCGGGGATGGTGGAAGCCAGTGGTGGCCACGGACCACGCCCCTCCTGCCGGGACCACAGAACCCGTGTTCATCTCATCCGAGAGCGGAGTTCCTCGCAAGCACTGCGCAGGGGCCTCCGGCCTCTGCCGTCCACAGGACACCTTCTTGCTCCCAGAATCGTGTGGTCACCTTGTCGTCCGCGGCACGACCACCGCAGCCTTGTCTTCAGGTCTCCAGGCCTCAGCAGCCAGACTCCGGGGGACAGGTGGCAGCGGGCTGGCCGCCCTCCCACTCTCCCGGAGCTGCTGGTGCCGAGGCTGGAGGAGGTCTTATGGGGGACTGTGTCATACGAGCCGCCCACCCGTCACCAGAGCAGACACCCTTGGCCCAAACCAAGAAGAGGCCTCATGGGCAGCTCCCGGGCCCTGCAGCAAAGGCGGGCTGTGCCAGCATCCCCCGACCCCTGTGCTCCAGCCTCGCCCCTCCCCACACTCCCCATACCTGGGCAGCTTCTGGTCCAGCGTGTCCTCGGGCCACCCTACCTGCCCCTGAACCAGGGACCCCGGGCAGGCCCTCCGTCCGCACCCCCAAGTTCAAGACACAGGCCAAGCCGGGAGCACAAGCCGCTCCCCAAACCCAGCGAACTGCAGAGGGCCGCTTTCCCAGCAGCCCCAGCCCCGCAGGAGCGGCCTGTTTTCTTTCTCTCGTGAGAGGGAGTCACTCTTGTCCCGGCTGGAGTGCAGTGACACGATCCGGGCTCACTGCAGCCTCCGCCTCCCAGGTTCGAGTGGTCCTCCTGCCTCATCTCCAGAGTAGCTGGGATTACAGGCATGCGCCACCATGCCTGGCTAATTTTTGTAACTTCGGTAGAGACGGGGTTTCGCCATGGTGGTCATCACTCCTGACCTGAGGTGATCCACACGCCTCGGCTTCCCAAAGTGCTGGAATAATAACTGTGAGCCACCGCGCCTGGCCTGGAGTGGCCTCTTATGAGGAGAGGGGACCCATCAAATCTGTGCCTTATGGAGGGGGTCTGGCAGCGGCCATGATTGTCTTCTCCCCTTGCCCCCCCGACTCCCCCAGAAACGCCTCCACCCTCCACGGGGCATTTCCACAGCACCGTTCACAACGGTTGGGCCAAAAAGAAACTTCCTTCATCATTTCCTGCACTCGCTGGCCACGACTTTGGGGACACTCCCGGCTGCCACCCCTCACCACCGTTCACCCCCGGGATACTGTTGCCGTGGGACACCGTTGTCCTGGGCCTCCCCAGACGTGGGCCGGTCCCCTCGTTGGTGTGGAATACCGCTGGGTGCCCGGAGGTGGCCGTGGTTTCGGGGGGATGGCAGCCAGGATGGAGCACCCACGGGTCCCACGTCTATGCTTCGGGTCTTCAGGTCCTGCCCCCAGCTGATCTCCTGCCAAGGGGCCCCCCTTCCTCAGCCTCACAGCTGCACTTGGCTGTGCTGATGCAGACCAAGCCCCCCTGGCAGGCCTGACCCGCTTCCCGCCCCGCCTCCCGCCCCCCGCCCCGCGGTGTGGCCCCTCGCGGCCTTGTTGGGATTTTGTTATGTGAAAATATCCTGGAAATAAATGCATCTCTGCACCACACCCAGGGACCTGCCCAATTTTCAGTGTGGTACCCGTGTTCCCCCAGGCCGTCCCCTCCGCGGAAGGACACTGCAGCGCCTGGCCTCGGGCAGGGTGCAGCCAGCAGGAGCCTGGGCATCCCTGGGTCTGGCCTTGGTGGTGGGCCTGCAGCGCCGCCTCCTCCCGGGTCCGAGGCACCCTCAGCCAGTATGCCCGGCGCTCACCCTGCCCTAAACATGGAGTCCAGACCTGGCTGCCTGCACTCCTGATGCCACGGCCACACGGCGCCCAACGCACTCTCCTCTACGTCTTACTTTTTCTGTTATTTTTCTTCCCATTAAAAATTCAATGTAGGGCCGGGCGTGGTGGCTCACGCCTGTAATCCAGACACTTTGCAGGCCAAGGCGGGCGGATCACCTGAGGTCGGGAGTTCAAGACCAGCCTGACCAACATGGTGAAACCCCGTCTTTAAAAAAAAAAAAAAAAAAAATTCAATGTGATTTTTTTTTTGAGACTCTTGTCACCACCCAGGGTGGAGTGCAGTGGCACGATCTCTGCTCACTGCAACCTCCGCCTCCAGGGTTCAAGCAATTCTGCCTCAGCCTCCCGAGTAGCTGGGACTGCAGGTGCGTGGCATTATGCCCAGCTAATTTTTTGTGTTTTTAGTAGAGACGGAGTTTCACCATGTTGGCCAGGCTGGTCTCCATCTCCTGACCTCATGATCCGTCCGCCTCAGCCTTCCAATGTGTTGGGATTACAGGCGTCAGCCACCACGCACGGCCAATTTTTTTAAAAACAAAAATAAGTTATCTGTGGCCCAGGCTGGAATCCCAGCTCACTGCAGCCTCGACCCCCTGGGCTCAAGCAATCCTCCCATCCCAGCCTGTGAAAATGTTGAGCCCAAAGAAAAGAAACTGATTTTTTTTTTAAATAGAGATTTAGTTTCACTGTTTTGGCCAGGCTGGTCTTGAACTCCTGACCTCCTGATCCACCCACCTCGGCCTCCTAAAGTGCTGGGATTACAGGTCTGAGCCACTGCGCCCGACCAAAAAACTGATTTTAAAGTGATTCACAGGGCCGGGCGCAGTGGCCCATGCCTGGAATCCCAGCATTTTGGGAGGCCGAGGCAGTTGTATCACCTGAGGTCAGGAGATCAAGACCAGCCTGGCCAACAAGGTAAAACCCCGTCTCTACTAAAAATACAAAAATGAGCTGGATGTGGTGGTAGGCGCCTGTAATCCCAGCTACTCCAGAGGCTGAGGCAGGAGAATCCCTTGAACCCAGGAGGTGGAGGTTGCAGTGAGCCAAGGTCACGCCACTGCATTGTAGCCTGGGTGACAGAGTGAGATCCTGTCTCAAAAAGTGAAAAAAAATTACATGTTAATATTTTTTTCAGGCCGGGCGCGGTGGCTCATGCCTATAATCCCAGCACTTTGGGAGGCGGGTAGATCACAAGGTCAAGAGATCAAGACCATCCTGGTCAACATGGTGAAACGCCATCTCTACTAAAAATACAAAAATTAGCTGGGCATGGTGGCGTGCACCTGTAGTCCCAGCTACTCGGGAGGCTGAGGCAGGAGAATTGCTTGAACCCAGGAGGCAGAAGTTGCGGTGAGCCGAGATTATTGGAGTGCCGAGCCATTGCACTCCAGCCTGGGTAATAAGAGTGAAACTCCGTCTCAAAAAAAAAAAAAATTTTTTTTTTGAGACAGAGTTTCATTATTGTTGCCCAGGCTGGAGCACAGTGGCACGATCTCAGCTCACTGCAACCTCCACCTCCCAGGTTCAAGCAATTTTCCTGCCTCAGTCTCCCAAGTAGCTGGAACTAGGGGTGTGCCACCATGCCTGGTTTATTTATTTATTTTTTTGTATTTTTAGTAGAGACGGAGTTTCACTGTGTTAGCCAGGATGGTCTCTATCTCCTGACTTCGTGATCCACCTGCCTCATCGTCCCAAAGTGCTGGGAGCATGAGCCACCACACCTGGCCTAATTTTGTATTTTCAGTAGAGAGTTTCTCCACGTTGGTCAGGCTGGTGTTGAACTCCTGACGTCAGGTGATCCGCCCGCCTCGGCCTCCCAAAGTGCGGGGATTACAGGCGTGAGCCACCACGCCTGGCTCAAATACGTTCTTTAAACGGGGATGGGTGGCATCATTTTTTAAGTTTCTGTAAGTCTCTCAAATGTCTGGGTTCATAGAGGACAACAGGGATGGCCCTTCAGCTCCATTACAAAGGGGTGTTTTAGCCTCAACAAAGATTGAGGGCAAATGGCCTACCTGGGATGTGAGCCCAGGAAGTACTCAAGGGTCATGGGGATGGGGAGCAGCCTGCAGGGAGGCATGACCGGGGAGGTTACCGCTCCAGGCCCCAGGAGCTCAGTCCCTCTGACCATCTGGCTCAGGTTGTCTTCCGGGGGTGAGGGAGCTGGGGTATTTATACTCCAATTCCCCTGCAAATGGGATGGGGGTTGGGGAGGCTCGGCTTCACGTGGAGGGTCATGGATACTGGTCTGTGTGTGTGGTGCTTGTGTTGTGTATCATATGTTTGTGTGTACATGCATCTGTGTGTCTGTGAGTGCACGTTTCTGCTTTATTACACATTGAATTTTGTGCTCCCCCACATCCGTATGTTCATACCCTAAACCCCACAACCTCAGAATGTGACTGCTTGGAAATCAGGTCATTGCAGGTGGAATGATACAGTTAAGATGACTTCATTCTGTAGTAGGGTGGGCACTGATCCAATGTGACTGGTCTCCTTTATATAAAAGGGGAAATGTGAACTGTGGGCTGGGGCAGTGTCTCACGCCTGTAATTCCCACAATCTGGGAGGCTAAGGCAGGAGGATCGCTTGAGCTCAGGAGTTCAAGACCAACCTGGGCAACACAGTGAGACCCTGTCTCTACAAAATTAAAATTAGCCAGGCCTGGTGGCATGTACCTATAGTCCCAGCTACTCGGGAGGGTGAGGTGAGAGGATGACTTGAGACCACTTTGAAACTAGCCTGGGCAACATAGCAAGATCCCATCTCTACAAAAATACAGAACTTAGCTGGGCATGGTGGCACATGCCTGCTGTCCCAGCGATTCAGGAGGCTGAGGTGGGAGGACTGACCCCAGATGGTTGAGGCTGCAGTGAGCTGTTTGGGGCCACTGCACTTCAGCCTGGGTGCCGGAGCGAGACTCTGTCTCAAAAGAAAAGGCCAGGTGCAGTGGCTCACGCCTGTAATCCCAGCACTTTGGGACACCGAGGCAGGTGGATCATCTGAGGTCAGGAGTTCAAGACTAGCCTGGCCAACATGGCGAAACCCCATCTCTACTAAAAATACACAAAATTAGCCAGGCGGGTGCCTATAATCCCAACTACTCAGGAGGCTGAGATGGGAGAATCGTTTGAAGCCGGGAGGTGGAGGTTGCAGTGAGCCGAGATCATGCCACTGCACTCCAGCCTGGGTGACAGAGCCAGACTATCTCAAGGAAAAAAAAAAAAGAAATTTGGACACAGACACAGAACACACCGTGGTAAAGCTTCCTCAAGCCAAGAACGCCGGTCACCACCAGGAGCCAGGAGAGGCCTGGGACAGAGTCCCCTCGGCCTCAGGGGGACCCAGCCCCGCCCACACTTCATCTGGGACTTGCGGCCCCAGAACGAGAGAGAATGAGCGGGTGTTTGCGCCACTGATGCGTGTTTGCATGCGGGTGTGCGTTTACATGTTCAGAAGTGACGGGTGCTGCAGGGTACGGACGGGGGGACCCCAGCCTCTGCTGCGCGTCCTAAATACCACGCCCCTCTTCCGGCAAACTGTCACCCCAGTCCCTGCCCTGTCTTCCCTTGGGTTGTCGACCCTGCCGCCCTCCGCTCCGCCGCCAGAGGGCGCCAGTCGGACAGGCCCTGCCCTGTCTTCCCTTGGGTTGTCGACCCCCGCCGCCCTCCGCTCGGCCGCCAGAGGGCGCCAGTCGGACGGGCCCTGCCCTGGCTCCCTGGACTTCAGGTTCTCATAGAAACAACAGCAGAGGCGACCGCACCCGCTCCACCCACGCGGGCCTGTTCCCGCAAAGCACCCCTGAAGTTCCTCACTCAGGTGGTGGGGGACCACGTCCCATCCCATTGTGCAATCCTTTTTTTTTTTTTCTCGCTCTGTCTTCCAGGCTGGAGTGCAGTGGCGCGATCTCGACTCACTGCAACCTTAGCCTCCCGGGTTCAAGCGGGTCTCCTGCCTCAGCCTCCCGGGTAGCTGGGACTACAGGCGTGCGACATCACGCCCGGCTAATTAGTAGAGACAGAGTTTCACCATCTTGGCCAGGCTGGTCTTGAACCCTTGACATCGTGATCTACCTTCCTTGGCCTCCCAAAGTGCTGGGATTACAGACGAGAGCCACCACACCTTATTTATTTATTTATTTATTGAGAGGGATTCTCACTGTGTCGCTCAGGCTGGAGTGCAGTGGTGCGATCTCGGCTCACTGTAACCTCCGCCTCGCAGGTCCAAGCGATTCTCCTGCCTCAGCCTCCCCAGTAGCTTGGATTACAGGCGCCTTCCACCACGCCTGGCTAATTTTTGTATTTTTAGTAGAGTCGGGGTTCACCATCTTGGCCAGGCTGGTCTTGAACTCCTGACCTTATGAGATCCACCCACCTCGGCCTCCCAAAGTGCTGGGGTGACAGGCGTGAGCCACCGTGCCCGGCCCCACTGTGCAATCATTTCTGTGTTCCCGTCTTCCTCCCTGGAGACTCGAGACCCTCTGTCTGCCCACTGGTGAAAAGCTGGGCAAATGAAGGAATGAATGACAACAGAAATCATCGTGGAACCACTTTTTGCAGATGGGGAAACTGAGGCAGGGTGATTCCTCGCCCTGCCCGTAGCTCACAGACTAGCACAGCAGATCTGTCAGCCTTAGAGCCACTGCTGTCCTGCCCAAGGGCAGCTAGTGCTCTCTTCCAGATGCCCCGTCTCCGAGATCCCCTGGAGATCCCTTCCTTGATGCCCGCCTTCCCCAAGCAGCTCTGTTCTGCCCGGCCGAGCTGCTCTCTCCTCCCTGTGTCCCGCCACCTCACTTGAGGCTGTCTCTGCCCTGAGACCCTGTGCTGCATTTTGTCCCCAGAAACGACTCTGCAGGACACCCCCGCCCCCCCGGTGTGGATTCAATGTCAACATCTGGCTTATTGTGGCCTCTGGTCCTCCCAGGGGAAAGCATGGTCACTGCCTAGCTAGATGGAAACGGGGTGTCCGGGACGGGTGCTGTGGGTCACACCTGTGATCCCAGCACTTTGGGAGGCTGAGGCCAGTGGATCACCTCAGGTCAGGAGTTTAAGACCAGCCTGGTAGCATGGTGAAACCCGGTTTCTATTCAAATACAAAAATTAGCCGGGCCTGGTGGCTCACGCCTGTAATCCCAGCACTCTGAGAGCCCCAGGCAGGCGGATCACCTGAGGTCAGGAATTTGAGACCAGCCTGACCAACATGGAGAAACCCCGTCTCTACTAAAAATACAAAATTCGCCGGGCGTGGTGGTGGGCGCCTGTAATCCCAGCTACTCAGGAGGCTGAGGCAGGAGAATCACTTGAACCTGGGAGGCGGAGGTTACAGTGAGCCGAGATCGAGCCACTGCACTCCAGCCTGGGCAAGAAGCTTGGGGTGGAGTCGGGGGAAACATGGGGAGGGCCACACCTGCCTCTGGACAAGGTGCAGCCAGTATGATGTGGCTCCTCTCTGAGTGGCCATGTCCCCTTCAGGGTCACAGGGGCGATCGAGGGAATGAGGAAAGGAAGACAGAATTGCAGGCATGGCGGGGGGCCTGGCGGGCAGCGGGGGCATGGCTGTGGCCCCCACGGCTGCTGCCTCTGGTGGGGAGCTCCCGGGGTGGGTTTCACTCACAAGAGTGACCGTCTGCAATGGCTTCATTGGGCCAGGCCCTCCAGGCTCCCTCTCCACCCCTGCCACTGAGCTCCGTGCCGGGAGCCAGGCCTGGGGGCTGCAGGGACACATCCTCAGCCCTCTGGCTTCAGCTGCATCCTAGCAAGGTCTGGCCGGGGGTCTGCACCGGGGGCAAGGGCCTGGGAGAGGGAGAGAGAGGGAGGGAGGGAGAGTGAGGCCGATTGCAGGTGCCTCACTCCTCCCTCTAGAGGATGGCCTGTCCATGGGGTCCCTCTCTGCACCCCGTCCTCCACCTGCGGCCCCCCACTGTTGCCAACCCCAGGGCTGTATCATCCCGAGTTGGCACCCCTCACCCTGCCCATGCCTCCACAAACCCCACTGCTAAACCCTTCTTCTGAGTAAGGGAGCTGGTGTCTTCTGATAGCAATTTAGGAGGGTGAAGGTGATACGTCTGCGATGTCTCAAGATTTCCCAGCATGAACACACAATCCCAAGCTTTTTTGTTGTTGTTGTGGTTGTTGAGAGGGAGTCTCGCTCTATCGCCCAGGCTGGAGTGCGATGTCACAATCTCGGCTCACTGCAACCTCTGCCTCCCAGGTTAAAGCCATTCTCTCACCTCAGCCTTTCAAGTAGCTGGGATTACAGGTGTGCACTACCTCGTCTGACTAATTTTTTTTTTTTTTTAGATGGTGTCTTGCTCTTTTGCCCAGGCTGGAGTGCAATGGTGCGTTCTCGGCTTACTGCAACCTCCACCTCCTGGATTCAAGCGATTCTCCTGCCTCAGCCTCCTGAGTAGCTGGGATTACAGGTGCCTGCCACCATGCCCAGCTAATTTTTTGTATTTTAGCCAAGACAGGGTTTCACCATGTTGGCCAGGCTGGTCTTGAACGCCTGACCTCATGATCCACCCGCCTTGGCCTCCCAAAGTGCTGGGATTACAGGTGTGAACCACTGCACCTGGCCTATTTTTTATTTTTTGAGACAGAGTCTCGCTCTGTTGCCCAAGCTGGAGTGCAGTGGTGCGATCTCAGCTCATTGCAAACTCCGCCTCCCAGGATCAAGCAATTCTTCTGCCTCACCTTCCCGAGTGGCTGGGATTACAGGCACCTGCCACAACACCCAGCTAATTTTTTCTTTGTTTTCTTTCTTTTTTTTTTTTTTAAGACAGAGTTTTGCTCTTGTTGCCCAGGCTGAAGTGCAATGGCATGATCTCGGCTTACCACAACCTCCCAGGTTGAAGCTATTCTCTTGCCTCAGCCTCCGGAGTAGCTGGGATTACAGGCACGCACCACCATGCCCAGCTAATTTTTGTATTTTTAGTAGAGACGGGGTTTCCCCATGTTGGTCAGGCTGGTCTTGAACTCCCGACCTGAGATGATCCACCTGCCTTGGTCTCCCAAGGTATTGGGATTACAGGTGTGAACCACTGCGCCCGGCCACACCCAGCTAATTTTTGTGTTTTTAGTAGAGACGGGGTTTTGCCAGGCTGGCCTCGAACTCCTGACCTCAAGTGATCTACCTACCTCGGCAGGTGGATCACCTGAGGTCAGGAGTTCGAGACCAGCCTGGCCAATATGGTGAAACCCCATCTCTACTAAAAATACAAAAATTATCTGGGAATGGTGGGTGCCTGTAATCCCAGCTACTTGGGAGGCTGAGGCAGGAGAAGTGCTCAAATCCAGGAGGCAGAGGCTGTAGTGAGCCGAGATCACACAACTGCACTCCAGTCTGGGTGACAAGAGCAAAACTTCGTCTACAGAAAATAAAAATAAAAATAAAAGCAAGCTCTGGAATGATCTGAAATGGGGAAACAGAAAAAAGTTGTAGAATCAGGCTGGGTGTGGTGGCTCACACCTGTAAACCCAGCGCTTTGGGAGGCTGAGGCAGGTGGATCACCTGAGGTTATGAGTTCGAGACCAGCCTGGCCAACATGGCAACGTTGGCAGACATCACCAATCAATGAATGAATGATGTTTGTCCTGCCCTTCTTCCTCCCGTGCACAGGGCAGACATCACCAATCAACCAACGATGCCCACACTGCTTCCCTCCCCTGCACGAGCCAGACATCACCAATCAATCAAGCAGCACCCGAGGAGACCGGTTTGGCGGTTCGATCTGTGTTCGACTCTATGCTTTTATAGATGAGGCTGAAGCCCGGGGACCTGCTCAAGGGCGACCACAGGGCAGATCCCTCCTCCCCTTCCTGGGAATTAGGTTTGTCTCTGGTTGCTGGAGCAAATTCAGGAAAATCGCATGGTCATGTCCATTTTCAGCCCAGGGCATGAGTCACTGGATCCCTGCTGTCCAGGGCTCGACCAGGAGGTGATGGCCAGGACTGTCCCCTTGCAGGGTGGCCACTGGGGCTGGCGGGGTCAAGACTGGGCGCGGAGCCACTCCAGGCGGGAAAGCCCTTTGTAATTGGAGCTGCTCTGAACGCTGCAGCCAGGTCCCAAGTCCCAGGCAGCTGCTGTCATCTGCTCAGCTCCTTCCCCTTCCCCGGCACCGACTCCTCCTGGCCCACCTGACTCCTGTGTTCCCAAGGGACCGCCCCTCATGGAACCTGGCCTTGTGGTCACCAGGACGTGGCCTAACCCAGGACTGGCCAGTCATCCAGGAGGGGTCTGTGCCAGACAATAACAGACTTTCCCAGGATTTTTTTTTTTTTTTGAGACAGAGTCTCGGTCTGTCGCCAGGTGCCAGGCTGGAGGGCAGTGGCCCAATCTAGGCTCACTGCAACCTCCGCCTCCTGGGTTCAAGCCATTCTCCTGCCTCAGCCTCCCGAGTAGCTGGGATTACAGGCCCCCACCACCACGCCCAGCTAATTTTTGTATTTTTTAGTAGAGACGGGGTTTCACCATGTTGGCCAGGATGGTCTCGATCTCTTGACTGCGTGATCCACCCGCCTCGGCCTCCCAAAGTGCTGGGATTACAGGTGTGAGCCATGCGCCCGGCCCTTTCCTAGGATTTTATAAGGATCCTGGGAGAGAGGAGCTCTGTTTCATTCGGGGTTGCTAAACTAAGCCACACCTTCTGCCACCAACGGAAGAAGCTTGTAGTGAAAGAATGAAGCCAAGGCACAGAGACAGAGAGATGAGGAGAGGGAAAGAGAGAAAGACAGAGGGAAGGAGAGAGAGAGATGGAGAGACAGAGACAGAGATGGAGAGAGACAGAGATGGAGAGAGAAGGAGAGAGATGGAGAGATAGAGACAGAGAGATGGAGAGACAGAGACAGAGATGGAGAGAGACAGAGATGGAGAGACAGCGACAGAGATAGAGACAGAGACAGAGATGTAGAGACAGAGAAAAAGATATATATATATAGAGAGAGAGAGAGACGGTGACGGAGATGAGACACAGTAGAGCTAGAGGAAGGGAGATACACAGACCGAGACAGGGAGGAAGAGAGAGACGAAGAGAAAGGGGGAGGCACAAAGAGAGACAGAGAGCCTGAGAGACAGAGACAGAGTGATGGAGAGGCAGAGGAAGAAAAAGCCAGAAACAGAAACAGAAAGAGCCAGGGAGAGGCAGAGACATAGAAGGATAGCGAGCACTCCAGCCTGGACGAGCGAGCAAGGCTGCATCTCAAAAAAAAGAGAGACAGAGACAACAGGAAGAGACAGAGAGACAGGCACAGAGGAAGATGGAGAGAGAGAGACACGGGGAGGAGAAAGGCCACAGGCACTGATCCTGGGCGACTCCTGGATGCAGCCGTGCCTGAAGGTGGCCTCACCCGACAGGTGAGTTTCACAGCGCCGCACACGTGACGGGCTGCGCCTGTGCATTAGCGCGTGAGTGATGAGGCCCAGCTGCTGTGATGAATCGGCCGCCTGGCTCGGAGGCTCCGGCACCGTGGACATTTACTTCTTGCTCCAACCGGGCGACCCAGGCAGCTCTGCGGGTCCCTCCCCGTCCGGGCTCCATGGCCCCCTCGGGCCCCGTGTGCGTCTCCTCCTGGGGTCAGAAGGAGAATGGAGGCCCAGGGTGGACGGCAGGAGGAAGACACAGGGCTGCAGCACAAGCCCGAGGCGTCTCAGCAACCCGACCCAGCTTTCCTTCCTGCGGTGCCCGAGTCGGGCTGCTGCAGCCCTGCCCCCCGCTCCTGACCCTCCAGCCGACGGGCCTCAGAGTGAGTGGCCCCGAGAAGGCCACAGGGCTATGGGGACACCTGCAGCTGTCGCAGCAGGACCACGAGGTAAGCCAGGGGAGAGAAGCTTCCAGAAGGCTCCCCAGAGGCGGCGACCCCGAGGCTGGGCCTTCAAGGATGAATGGGGCTAGAGCGGGAGGAGGACTTCCCTGGCAGAAGGTGTGAGGGTGTCGGGCTAGCGGCGTCTCTAACAAAATCCCATAGGTGACGCAGCTTATGCACGACAGAAATTTATTTCTCACAGCTCTGGAGAGGCCAGAGGTTCACGACCGAGGTGTGGGCAGCTTTGGTGTCTGTGGAGGGGCCTGTTTTTTTTGTTGTTGTTTTTTTTTTTTTTTGTGAGGCTGGAGTGCAGTGGCACGATCCCGCCTCACTGCCACCTCCGCCTCCCAGGTTCAAGCAATCACCTGCCTCAGCCTTCCGAGTAGCTGGGATTACAGGCACCCGCCACCACAGCCAGCTAATATTTGTATTTTAGTAGAGACGGGCTGGTCTCGTTGGCCAGCCTGGTCTCGAACTCCTGATCCCGTGATCCGCCCGCCTCGGACTTCCAAAGTGCTGAGATGACAGGTGTGAGCCGCCGCGCCCGGCCCCTTCCTTTCTTTCTAGAGACGAGGTTTTGCTGTGTAGCCCAGGCTGGAGTGCAGGTGCAATCATGGTGCACTCCAGCCTCGACCGCTTGGGCTCAAGCAGTCCTCGTGCCTCAGCCTCTGGAGTGGCTGGGACTACAGGTGCGTGTCACCACACCCGGCTAATTTTTAAATTATTCGTAGAGATGAATTCTCATTTTGGGTTCTTAGCCTCGCTAAGGCTGATCTCGGATACCTGACCTAAAGGGCGCTTCCCACCTTGGCCTCCTTAAATGCTGGGAGTATAGGAGTAGAACAGAAGGGGGCGCTCCCTCCGTTTCGCTCCCCCAAACCTACAGCTGTTTGGGATTTACTGGGAGGCTGGATGGTTGTTTTCCTCTCTAGAGGAGCGGACAGTTTGTTATCCTTACAATGTTCTTATTTGATTAAGACCTCCAAAGGCTGCCAGGTGCGTTGGCTCACACCTGTAATCCCAGCACTTTGGGTGGCCAAGGCAGGTGGATTGCTTGAGCTTCGGAGTTTGAGACCAGCCTGGGCAACATAGCAAAATCTTACGTCTACAAAAAATACAAAAAATTAGCCAGGTTGGTCGGGCTCGGTGGCTCACACCTGTAATCTCAGCACTTTGGGTCGAGGCGGGCAGATCACAAAGTCAGGAGATCAAGACCATCCTGGCCAACATAATAAAACCCTATCTCTACTAAAAATACAAAAAATAAAAATAAAAAATAGCTGGGCGTGGTGGCGTGTGCCTGTAATCCCAGCTACTTGGGAGGCTGACGCAGGAGAACCACTTGAACCTGGAGGTTGAGGTTGCAGTGACGCCAGATTGCGCCACTGCGCTCCAGCTTGGCCGCAGAGCAAGACTCCGACTCTGTCTCAAAAAAAAAAAAAAAAAATTTAACTGGGCATGGTGGTGCGTGTCTGAGATCCCAGCTACTCGGGAGGCTTAGGTGAGAAGATTGCTTGAGCCCAGGGAGGTAGAGGCTGCAGTGAGCCGAGAGGGTGCCACTGCACTCCAGCCTGGGTGACAAAGACCTTGTCTCAAAAAAAGACCCCCCAAAGGGGCTGTACCCACCCACCACCCCAGCTGTCCCCAATGATGTCCTCATGATTAAAGCTGAAATGAATCAGGAACTTGTGGACCACGTTTGAAGTGGGTTAAAAATGAGAAAGCCAGGTTGGCTATAGTGGCTCACACCTGTGATCCCAGCACTTTGGGAGGCTGAGGCAGGTGGATCACCGAGGTCAGGAGTTCAAAACCAGCCTGGTCAACATGGTGAAACCCTGTCTCTACTAAAAATACAAAAATTAGCTGGGCATGGTGGCGTGCGCTTGTAGTCGCGGCTACTCAGGAGGCTGAGACGGGAGAATCGCTTGAACCCGGGAGGAGGAGGTTGCAGTGAACAGAGATCATGCCACTGCACTCCAGCCCGGGAGACAGAGATTCGGTCTCAAAAAAGAAAAAAGCCAAAAAGCATGACAGGCCATTTGCTTTTTTGAAGATCAAAAGTGAGGCTGGGCGAGGTGGCTTAACACTTCAGGAGGCTGAGGCAGGTGGATCACGAGGTCAGGAGTTCGAGGCCAGCCTGGACAACATGGCAAAACCCAGTCTCTGCTAAAATACAAAAATTAGCCAAGTGTGGTTGCAGGTGCCCGTAATCCCAGCTATTTGGGAGGCTGAGCCTGGAGAATTGCTTGAACCTGGGAGGCAGAAGTTGCAGTGAGCCGAGATCCCACTCCTCTCAAAAGAAAGAAAAAAAAAGATACCAAATGATTAAACAGAAATAGGTTTATTTGAGGCTGAAAGTCCCATGCTGACAATTTTTCATTCATTCATGAATTCCCATGATATACCTGTGGGGGCCATCATTATCCCTAATACACAAACAAAGATGAGGAGGCCAGAGAGGGTGAGTGAGCTTCCCACAGTCACACAGCTTCTGGCTAGCACAGTCTCAGCCTGGCCTCACTGTGTGCATTCTTTCAGTTACACCCTTTTACAGGGACACAGCGGGAACTCACCCTTAAGGTACACATACCAGGCCAGGCTCACACCTGTAATCCTAGCATTTTGGGAGGCCAAGGCGTGCAGATCACGAGTTCAGAAGTTGGAGACCAGCCTGACAAACATGGAGAAACCCCCAACTCTATTAAAAACGCAAAAATTAGCCGGGTGTGGTGGCGCATGCCTGTAATCCCAGCTACTCAAGAGGCTGAGGCAGGAGAATCGCTTGAACCTGGGAGGCAGAGGTTGTGGTGAGCCGAGATCGTGCCACTGCACTCCAGCCTGGGCAACAAGAGCGAAACTCTGTCTCAAAAAAGAAGTCCACATACCTCAGGTCTCCGAACCCAAGACAGGGCATGAGTGCTTGAAAGCAAGTGTTCCTGAAGGTTGAGAATGGGAGAGAAGCCAGGTGTGTTGGCTCACACCAGTAATCCCAGCACCTTGGGAGGCCACAGTAGGTGGATCACCCGAAGTGAGGGGTTCGAGACCAGCCTGGCCGACATGGTGAAACCCCATCTCTACTAAAAATAGGAAAATAAGCCAGGCCTGGTGGTGCTCAACTTTAGTCCCAGCTACTCGGGACGCTGAGGAAGAATTGCTTGAACCTTGGAGGTGGAGGTTGCACTCCAGCCTGGGTGACAAGATTGAAACTCTGTCTCAAAAAAAAGAATGGGAGAAGCCAAGGGGTGCAGTGGCTCACGCCTGTAATCCCAGCATTTTGGGAGGCCAAGGTGGGAGGATCACTTGAGGCCATGAGTTCGAGACCAGCCTGGGCAACATAGGGAGATCCCAATCTTTATAAAAAATTATAAAAATTATAAAATTATAAAAAATTTAAACCTTAGACAGTCGTGGGGGTACCAGCTCCTGGGGAGGCTGGGGTCGGAGGATCGCGTGAGCCTGGGAGGTCGAGGCTGCAGAGTGTTATGACTGTAGCACTCCTGCACTCCAGCCAGCCAAGAGTGAGACCCTGTCTCAGAAACAGAAGAGGGGAGAGGAGAGAGGAGACAGGCCAGGGAAGTCTGAGGAACCAGAATCTGGGTTCTGAGAATTCTGGGAGGTCTGCGGAGTTCATTCATTCATTCATTCCCCACACATGGCCGCCGCATTCAGACGGAGTGCCTACTGTGTCCCAGCCCTTTTGCTGGATCCCACAGGCCTGGCTGCAGGAGACTGACATGAAATAAACGCACTCCTTCACAGTGTGGATCCGGACAGTGTGGATCCTGACTTAGTGGCAAAGGATAGCAGGGGCAGCTGCTTGAGCTTCTCCAAGGAGTCGCATTCCACGTGAGGCTGTGGGAGCACAGGGGTGCAGGGAGCACTGCCGGCCTCTCACAGTGCCACAAGACAAGAGCGGCAACGTGCATCTCCCAGAGCTCGGTGCAGCCCCTGCAGCGCTGCCATTCAGTCCTCCCATTCCGGTAGAATTCTCTTCCATTTTTCTTTCCATTCCTATCTGGCTCGAAGACCGCAGGACTGTCATAGGAGATGATGAAATCTTCCTCCCAATCTTATCACATCTGGCTTAGCCTTTAAGGTTTGGTCTTTCCCTCAGGCACTGTGCCACATACTGTGGTTGTTTGTTTTTTTTTTTTGAGATGGAGTCTGGCTCTGTCGCCAGGCTGGAGTGCAATAGCACCATCTTGGCTCCCTGTAACCTCCACCTCCCGGGTTCAGGTGATTCTCCTGCCTCAGCCTCCAGAGTAGCTGGGACTAAAGACGTGCACCACCAAGCCTGGCTTACTTTTGTATTTTAGTAGAGACAAGGTTTTGCCATGTTGGCCAGGCAGATCTCGAATTCCTGACTTCAGGTGATCTGCCTGCCTCAGCCTCCCAAAGTAGTGGGATTACAGGCGTGAGCTACCGCACCCGGCCTGATCACAGCTTCTTACAGCCTCAACCTCTCCAGGCTCAAGCAATCCTTCTGCCTCAGCTCCCCATTACGCCCATTTTTTGTAGACATGGCGTCTGGCCGTGTTGCCTGGGCTGGCCTCGAACTCCTGGGCTGAAGTGATCCACCTGCCAAAGCCTCCCAAAGTACTGGGATTTCATTTGTTATTATTATTTTAAGACAGTCTTGCTCTCAGGCAGGCTAGAGTGCAGTGGTACAATCACAGCGCACTGCAGCCTCGACCTCCTGGGCTCAAGCAATCCTCCTGGCTCAGCCTCCCAAGTAGCTGGGGCCACGGGGATGCACCACCACACCCTAATTGTATTTTTTGTAGAGATAGGGTCTCACTCTGTTGCTCAGGCTGGTCTTGAACTCCTGGGCTCCACCGAGTGTCCTCCTGCCTCAGCCTCCCAAAGTGCTGGGATTACACCGTGCCGACCCTACATCCTACCTATACCATCATCTGAAACCATCAGAGGGCTGTCTCCTCCCTCTAGGACCAAGGACTCCCTGAGAAACGATGCCAGGAGTCTAGCTCACCGTTCTATTCTCAGAGCCACTGACAGGCACTTAATACATGTTTGAATGAATGCGTCTCCTCGGACTGTAAAAATGCCCCACCGGGAGGTGCGTAGGGGATGTGGGGAGGCCGGGAACCATTTCTGCAGCTGCTGGTCCCCTTCCAGGCCCTGTCATGGGGAGGAACTGGGCCTCCCTGTGCGGGGCCTGGGCCTGTGGGTCCCCTCCCCATGTTTCTTGCCCGGTGCAGGCGGGAGGCAGGCAGCGCATGGGCAAGGAGTGGGCTCCACGCGCAGAGCCGCATGCGTGGCATGGCAGGCCCCGCAGTGCACTTGACCCGCTGTCGGCCGCGGGCCCGGGGCCGCCCACGCCACCGCTGTTGCACCCCTGGACACGGTGCAGTTATTCCAGAACTGTTTTCCCCTCCTGGCCCAGGAAAGCCACATGGAAAACCCTCTTGCCCTTAATCAGCTCATTTCCTGGCCGGCCGCCCGCCCCTTCCAGCGCCTGCCCCGGAAACCTCGCAGCCCCGCGCGCAGACCGTCGTCTCGCCGCGCCTTGCCCGCCACCGCCCCACGCAGGCAACGTCCCGCGGCGCCGCCCGCCCGTGACGTCAGGTGGCGAGACCGTGACGTCACACACGCGGCGCGGCGGGGCGGTGCCAGGGCGACCAGCCACGCGTCGCCATGGCGACGGCAGGTGGGGCGGCGCGGGCGGCAGAAGCCCCACCCCCAGGAGGGTGTGGAAACCTCTCGACGCCTTCCCCGCCCGCGCGCGCCCCCGCGGCCGCGCGCTTTCGGTGTTCCCCGCGGGCAGCGGTCCGGCCGTCCGGGAGCGGCCGCAAGGCGCGGTGGCCGTCGCGCGGCGCCACCCGCTGTCGCAAAGCGGCGCGACAGATGCCCTACAGGGCGTTGGCCCCGCCCCGCGCTGTGACGTCGGCGGCGCGCGCCCCCGGCGCCCTGGCCGCGGCTGCGCAGTGAGGCGCGTATGGCCGCCGCCCCCCGCTGGCCGACGCTGGCGGCGTAAGGCGCGCGGGCCCCGGAGCGGGCGCGGCGGAGCGCGGCGAGCCCGGCGCCTCCTGCCCCGAACATGCGGAGGCCGGCCCAGGCGGCGCGGGAGCCGGAGCGGGGGCCCGAGCGGGCGCCGGAGCCGGAGCGCGAGCGGGCGCGGGGCCCGGAGCGGGGGTCCTCGCCGCGCTGCTGAGCCCGGGCCGGCCGCCCAGACGCTGCCCACGGGCCGGCCACAGCGGAGCCAAGGTAACGACGCGCGCGCCCGTCCCGGCCCCCACACCCCCTGCGCCCGGCCCTCGGCGCCCCCGGTGACCCCGGCGCCCCCACCCCCACGCAGGGTCCATTGCCCCTTGCGTTCCGGAGCCCATCGCCCACCCCGTCTAACTGCCCCCCACGCTGAGCCCCACACTCAGGGCCCCACCGCCGCAACACCCCTCTGACCCTGCACTTGGGACCCCAGCGCCCCCCGCTCCGCTGACGCCGCGCTGAGGACCTCCAGACCCAGCTCCACGCTGACCTCCACACTCAGGACTCCACCGCCCCGGTGACCCTCACACTCCAGACCCTGCCCCCGCGGCCCCGGTGGCCCCCACGCTGCACCCCGGTGACCGCCGTGCTCCAACTCTCCTGCCCTTTGCTGAGCTTTTAGCCCCCACCCCACCCACCGCTTTCTTCTCCCACCCGGTGCTCAAGCCCACCGCCCACTCACCCGTGTCCCTCACACCTCCCCGCGTTCTGGTCTCCATGCCCCTGCCCACCTGGCCCCATCGCTTTCTCCTGCCGCGGCCTGGCCCCTCCCTACGCAGTTGTGCCCCCCTCCACACTTTGTGGCCCTGAAGCTCTTGAGGGGGAGAGCAGAGGGGTGGTGGGGGGAGGAAGGGGTCTGATCCGCTGGGACCTGTTGTGGCACTGCCCGGGAACTCCCGGCTGGGCTCGCTGCCCCCTCCCCCTTCCGCTCTGGCCACCGGCTTTGTTTTCCGGAAACGCACGGATCTGGGAGGGAGGGTGAGATGTCTGAGCCGGGCCTGCGGTGGTCACGCCGATCCCCGATCCCCGCGCGACTCCTCTCTTCCAACTTTCTTGGGGGAAGACTTTCCTGTTGGGGGGCGTGGGGGCTGAGAGGACATTCGGGGACTGTTGCGTCCTGAGCCAGAATGGCTTTGGGACAGCTGGTTCTTATTCCTGTGGCCTCCGGATGGCATTGTTTGCAGGAAACGGCCGGAGGGTTGTCTGTGTAGGTGGGGTCCAGCATCTCCCTCGCTGCACTCCACTGTGCGTCGCAGGGCTTCGGGGCTGTCCACACGTCCATCTGATGGGGCTCTGCCTTCCACGGTCTGCCTCTCCACCCCAGGATGTGCAGGAGCCTCGTTGGTGTTTCCTGGGTGTGGGAGCTGAGCCGGAAGGTACAAAGGTTCCCGTCTTGGGGGAAAACCCAGTTCTCCTGCCGCGGAAGGGCGCCGGGATTAGGGAGGGGGGTGGGGGGTGGCAGCTGGGGATGGAAGTACCCGGGCTACTCTGCCCTGCACAGCCCAGCCCGGCCTGGGGTGCCTCTGGGCAGAGGACAGACTTTGCCAGGGCCCCCAGGTTCGGAAGGGGGAAGTTCGCGGTTGTCACCGGTAGTTTGTTTTCTTTTCCCCTGCGTCTCCACCACCAGAACAAAACGCTCTGGGCTGGGCCGGGCCGGCCGTGCCGACTGATGAGTTTCCCAGGCAGGCAGCCCCCGGGAGTGTGTGCAGGCACGCGCACGCTTGCCTTGACATCTCCAGGGCCCAGAGTGTTTTGCTCAGCCCCCTACGGTGAGCTCTGAGAGCTGCTCCTGCAGATGGGAGGGGATGGGAGGCCTGCGTGCCGGGGTTGGGGTGGGGTCCCAGTGGGAGGGCCAGGTCCAGGGGCTGAGAGGCCAGCCGTGTGTCCTGCAGGACCGAGCTGCAGGCAGGTAGAGTGAATGTGGGAGGAGCTGGCTGTACCCCACCACCCCCGTGGGAGGTGAAACCCCGGTGGTCAGCGTCTGAATTGACGCTGTGCAGTCAGACCTCCTGTCTGATGTCCCTTCTCTCTGGTTCCTCTGAAGAGGCTGCAGGACCAGCGCCTCATTTCCCGGGCTCTCGGCAGGTCTGGGAGGCCATGCCATTTGTAGGACGGCCCGCCATGGTACAGCACTTCGTGCAGACAGATTTCGTGGGATTGCTGATTTTGGTTTCTTCTTTTCTCCTCCTCCTTCTTAATGATACAGTAATTACTCTGGTCTACAAAGGAAGTAGGTGACGGTTTTTAATTGCAAGTCTCCCTGTTGCTCATCCCCAGCTTGGGGGAAGCTAGTAAGCCAGCCATTAATTTGGGGATTTGGGGCAGTCCCGTGGTGTGGCAGTCAGGGGGCGGTTACTGTGTCTGTGGGGAGTGGGGGGGGTCAGTGCACATCTGAGAGGCAAGCCCCCTACCAGACACGTCTGCAGAGCCACTGGGAGAGATGGAAGCTGAACTTGGGGACAGTTGGCATTGCCAAGGGCGTCTGGAGAGGGGGATCCTGTTGTGGGTTTGGCTTTGCCTCTTTTCTGCATCTCCCCCGAGCTGCCCCAGGCCCCCAGGGGCTCATGGTCCATCGAGGCCTTGAACAAGGCCTGGCGGAGGGCAGATGGTGGCTGCAGGCAGCGCTGTGGGTGCTTTTGGGACCGAGTGCTGGGCACAGTCTGGCAGGGGCTGCAGGCCTTGGGTGGCAGTGGGCAGGCCAGCCCGCGGGGCTGTCTTTCTCTGAACCTGGAGGGGACACAGAGCCCATGTGAAGGAGGTCCTGGCCCGAGTCCTGGTGAGTGTCCCGGTGGTGGCGGCGGTCGGCTGTGGGCTTCGTCCTAGGTCAGCCTCGAGTCCCGTGTCCAGCTAGGGCTCGTGCTGGATTGAGCTCTGGCGTCAGGCGTGCCGGGTCCGCCTCTCCATCGCGCCGTCTGCAAGTGCTCCCCCAGCAGCCACGTGAGAGAACCCGTCGGTGCCGGCACAGCTGGCGTTTGGCTCGAGCCGGCACGAGGCCTGTGGTAGGGAGGCTCCAGGTCTCGGGCTCCGTGTCTGCCTCTTCCTCATTCGGGAGCTCTCATGGGGCCTGTGCTGTGGGGCTTCCCGGGAGGTGGGTGGAGTGACCATTTTACAGATGAGGAAGTCGAGGCCTACCTGGCCTGCTTGGGTAGAGGGGAAGCTGCATCTACCAAGGGCTGACTCCCACGCCCATGCTCCTCCGGTCACCTGCCGTGCCAGTGGGAGCAGTGGCAGTGAGGGGTGGTGGCCCTGCAGCCAGGGGACGCGCCTCACCACCCTCCCATCTTCTGAGTGCCGGCTCTGGGTGCAGGCGACCGTGCCATCTCATGACTGGCGCGTGGGTGCAGCTGTCTGTTGGGTTGGTCTGTCCAGGAGCTGGACTGGCCTGGCTGGGTGGGGCACCCCTTTGTGCTGCCTCATCGAGGACTCAAAGTGGGGAGCCGGGACCGCCAGAGCCGTGTATCCAGTGCGCTGCGGGCAGCCATACAGCGTGCAGGGACGGCATGAGGGCCGGACCTGCCTGGCTCCTGGCCGCCTCGCAAGCTCCCATCTGGCAGGTGGGGCCCAGTGTGCCTCCTCCCCCGGCCTGGCCCTCCTGTGGTGGGGCAGGGACCTCTCGTACCCCACTGTTGCCTGCCCTTTTTCTGCCCCATCACCACCTACATCAGTAGTGAGGGCGTAAGACAAGGCAGGACATACCCCAGGTGGCCAGCGTGAGCCGGCCATCCCTCAGGCACGGTCCTGAAGCCCGGCTGGGTTCTGAGTTCTCCAGGCTCCATGGCCCCTTCTCCCCCTGCCCAGAGTCCCTGGCCACCGCTGCTTGGGGCCCTGTGCCAGCCTGTGCCTGTAAGGTGCTGGGACACTCTCTGCAGGGGCAGCCTGAGCTCCATGCTGGGCCCACAGAGAGCTGCTTCTCAGGCCCTTCCGCAGCCCCCGCTCCCCCCCCCCCGCCCCCTGTACCACTAAGGCGTCCCAGGCCCCAGTGCACTGACTGCTCAGGGCACGCACCTCCGGTGTGGGGCTGCCTCTCGCTCAGAGCTTCCAGTGTGTTCCCTGCACAGGGAATCGGGGCAGCCCCCCACCAGCCCTGCCCAGGGCTCCTCCTGTCACCCCCAGCCATGTTCCTGTGGTGGCCCAGAGGCTTCTCTGCACCACAAGGCCCGAGACAGTTTCAGGTCACATCACGTTGAAAACAGCCAGCTCTGGCCGGGCGCGGTGCCTCACGCCTGTAATCCCAACACTTTGGGAGGCTGTGGCGGGTGGATCACCTGAGGTCAGGAGTTCAAAACTAGCCTGGCCAACGTGGTGAAACCCTTTTTCTACTAAAAATAGAAAGATTAGCTGGGCGTGGTGGCGCGCGCCTGTAGTCCCAGTTACTCAGGAGGCTGAGGCAGGAGAATCGCTTGAACCTGGGAGGCAGAGGTTGCAGTGAGCTGAGATCGCGCCACTGCACTCCAGCCTGGGTGATAGTGAGACTGTGTCAAAAAAAAAAACCCAGAAAACAGCCAGCTCTCCCTCGATCCACATCTGCTTTACTTCTGGCTGCGCTGGGGTAGAGCCTCCCTGGAGAGGGTATGGGGTAAGGACCGAGCCTGTCGGTCATGAGTGGGACGGGCAGCCCAGGAGTCCTCGAGGGGAGCGGGACGAGAGATGCGGGTGTGGCTGTTGTGACCCATGGGGCGTGACTCTTGTTACGGCAGACTCCATCCAGGAGCAGAGGCCGCACGCATGCTCCCGGAAGAGGTGGGAAGCCGTCCCTGGGCCTGTCACAGGAGGTCACTCCCACCCCACACCTGTGGGGGCAGCTGCTTCGCCTCTGCGTCTCAGGCCCCTCAGAGGAGCAGGTGCAGGTGAGGGCGGCAGAAGGAAAGACGGCATGAGGCTTGGGGTCCCCGGCCAGGGCAGGCCTATCACTGTTTATTGATTTTTTTAGGTAGAGTCTCACTGTGTCACCCAGGCTGGAGGGCGGTGGTGCGGCCTCAGCTCACTGCAGCCTCCCGTCTCTCAGGTTCGCGCAGCCCTCCCACGTCGGCCTCTTGCGTAGCTGGGATCACAGGTGCCTGCCACCATGCCCGGCTAGGTTTTGTATTTTTAGTGCAGACTGGGTTTCGCTGTGTTGTCCAAGCTGGTCTTGAACCCCCGGCCTCAGGTGGTGCGCCCACCCGGGCCTCCGGAGTAGCTGGGAAGACAGGCGTGAACTGCCACGCCCGACCCTGTCGATATTTAAAAGGCAGAGAAAATCCAAGTGGCATTTTTGTTGTCACTAGCGATTTTCTGTTGATGTGTAATTGCTCTTGGAGCCTTGAAAAAAGTTGTGCTGAAAGGTAATCCCTCAATTATCCGGAAACTTCACCCTCCGGAATGAGGCATCCGAGTCCTAGTCTGGACCATTGGAGAGGCCCCGCACGCGAGGCTGACGGCCAGTCCTCCTGCCGTGGCCGTGGTGCTGAGGGCGGTGTGGCCCGTGGGGCCCGGCCCCCTTAGGGACCTTGTTTCCCAGGTGACCCCTGGATGCCCGTGTGGCCTGCGGTGACCTCTGCCCTTCCCCATCTGACCCCCGTCCCCAGGGAAGATGGCAAGTGTGCCAGGCCTCGTCCCTTCCCCGCGGCCGTGCCCCTCGGGGGTTTCTGCTGCAGTGGTCCTGGGGCAGATGCCCAGGCTCTGCCTGCGGACACTTACTGGGATGGGAACCTGGGGCAGCACACGGGGTCAGCACGAGGACAGGGAGGGGACCGCGTCTGCCTCTGACTGGCTGGGTGTGCCTTTGAGTTCCTGAGGGTGAGTGTGTGGAGGGGGGTCCAGTCGGGGCCTGGAGCATGCAGGTGGGCTGGGCCAGGGTTTGCGGCTGCAGGGGTTGTGTGTGTGTGTGTCACACGTGCGTGTGTGTGTGTGTGCGCATGCGTGCGTGCTGGGGTTTGCACAGGTATGTGTATGCCATGCCATCACGCCAGTGAGGCCTGGCGGCTGCGGGGGTCACTTACGTGCATGTGTGTATGCATGCGCATGTGTGCTGGGGTCTGCACAGGTGTGTGTGTGTGCCACGCGATCACGCCAGTCTTGCCTGTGAACCTTGGAGAGGGGCGTTGTGTGGGGCTCGATGCCTGAGCCCTGGGTGGGCCGTGGCTGCCCCAGGGGAAGTTGTCAGGGACCCGCACTGCCCCTGGGAGTTCGGCCAGGACCCTGGCGATAGGTGTGGTGGCATCCAGGGTGAGTCACCTCGCCCTCCTCGTGCCCGGGCGCTGGCCTCTGCTTCCAGTGGGCACACAGCCCCGGTTCCTCTGAAGGCTTCACGGGCCGTGCTCTCGGGAGAGCCGGTTAAACACTGGCCCTGGGGTCAGACCTGGTCCTGCACCCGAGAGAGCCATTCCCTGGCCCTGGCCCTGTCCCGCCCCCTCTTCCCCGGGGAGCTGGCCAGAGCTGGGCTCGCTGCATTTCTTAAAATTAGTGACCCTGGCTGGGCTCTGTGGCTCACACTTGTAACCCCAGCACTTTGGGAGGCCGAGGCGGGCGGATCACTAGGTCAGGAGATTGAGACCGTCCTGATCAACATGGTGAAACCTTGTTTCTATTAAAAATAAAAAAATTCGCTGGGCGTGGCGGTGGGTGCCTGTAATCCCAGCTACTTGGGAGGCTGAGGGAGAAGAATCGCTTGAACCTGGGAGGTGGAAATTGCAGTGAGCTGAGATGGCGTCACTGCACTCCAGCCTGAGAGGTAAGAGTGAGACTCCGTGTCAAAAAATGACAACCCCGTCACACGGACCCAGCTCACTATTCTCTTACCAGCCTTACTTGGGTTTGTCCTCAGAGCACGAACCACTTTTTTGAGTGGAAACATGATCCATATTCGGGAGGATTCCCCAGCGTGTGCACGAGTGGTGTTTGCACAGCTGTCCCTTGAGCAAGACGGGTTAGGGCGCCAGCCCTGATGCGGTGAAGCACCCTCGCACGGCTTTCGAGTCCTCAAACACGGCTGCGACAGCCCACCGGCGACCGAGGCCTCAGGCAGACATGGGTCCCTGCACACGCGCCTGGAGTGCTGTGAGTGTCGGGCGCTGCGTTCTCACAGTGAGGAAGCCGGAGCCCAGAACGTGCTGAGGGGAGTGTGAGGAGCCTGTTGATTCTTCATGCGGTGCCCATGATGCCCACGGAAGCCTCTGTCCCTGTCACGTTCACGTGGAGGGCTGAGGTGCCGAGGGTGCGTTTCGCTGCCTCAGGTGGCAGAGCGGAAGGGAGGCAGGAGAGGCTGGCACCCTTGGGAAACCTTTATTGAAAAAAACTCTACATCTGAGTGGACTTATCAGTTCACACCTGCCTTGATCAAGGGTCCTCTGTGTGTGCAACCACCACCCCTAATTCCAGAGCGTTCTCACCACCTCCCCAGGGAGCCCGTCCCCATCGCAGTCAGCCCTCCACACTGCCCTCTCCAGAACCTTCCCATCTTCTCAAATTGAAACGCCGTCCCCATGAAACACTCACTCCCTTGCCCCCCCAGCCGTTGGCACCCCATCCTACTTTCTTTTCTGTCTCTGAGACTGAGGGCTCTAGGGACCTCCTGGGGTGGAATCACACAGGGTGTGGCCTTCTGTGTCTGGCGTCTCTCTCTGAGTGACTTCCTCAGGGTGCATCCGCCGGTGTCCGAGCCTCGCTCCTGTTCGTTGCTGAGTTGCGTTGCAGTGTGTGGGTGGCCACGCGCTTATTTCCGTGGTGGATGTTTGCGTGGCGTCTGCGTGTTGGCTGCTGTGAGCATCCGTGTACGGTTCCCGTGTGTCCGTGTGGTTGTGGTTCTCTTGGGTGGACATCTAGCAGTGGAATCACTGGTCACATGGTGATTCCAGGTGTGATGGTTTGAGGAGCCGCCAACCACTATCCGTAACAACTGCACCGTTTGGGTCCCCTGCCGGGTTTGGGGACCAGATCTCTGCACAGCGGGTGACCACGCCCTCCCCTTCTGGCGACCGAGTTTCTCTCAGCGTTTCTCCCGTCCTCGGTCCCCTGGTGGGCAGTGGGTGCAGGGCTGGGCGAGGGCTTGGGGAGACGGTGAGGAGCGCGGGCAGAGGCCAATGTGCTGATGATGTGTGTGTCGGTGGTGGATCGAATGTTCCACATCCGTGGCTGTGAGCGCTGCGCCTGCCCAGGTGACGGACGGTAAGACGCTGTCACGTGCTCAGCTCAACTTTTTTTATTCTTGAGGCAGAGTCTTGCTCTGTCGCCCGGGCCGGAGTGCAGTGGCACGATCTTGGTTCACTGCAGCCTCCACATCCCGAGTTCAAGTGATTCTTCTGCCTCAGCCTCCTGAGTAGCTGGGATTACAGGCATGCGCCACTACGCCCAGCCAATTTTGGTATTTTTAGTAGAGATGGGGTTTCGCCATGTTGTCCAGGCTGGTCTCAAACTCCTGACCTCAGATTATCCTCCCGCCTCACTCGCAAAGTGTATTCTTTTTTTTTTTTTTTTTTTCTTTTTGAGACAGAGTCTCACTCTGTCGCCAGGCGCCAGGCTGGAGTGCAGGGGCGCGATCTCGGCTTGCTGTAACCTCCGCCTCCTGGGTTCAAGCGATTCTCCTGCCTCAGCCTCCCAAGTAGCTGGGACTACAAGTGCACGCCACCACACCCAGCTAATTTTTGTATTTTTAGTAGAGACGAGGTTTCACTATGTTGGCCAGGATGCTCTCAATCTCTTGACCTCGTGATCCATCCACCTCGGCCTCCCAAAGTGCTGGGATGACAGGCGTGAGCCACCACGCCCGGCGTGTGTTCCTTTTAATAACGATATACTTGAAGATGATTTTAAAAAAACCCAATTCCTGAAGGGCCTTGATCAAAGTTGAGGTGAATACAGGCCTGACTCTGAGGGGCATGCGTCTAGCAGGTGTCGCCCAGCATACGGGTCCAGGAGCCGAGTCTTGCGGGACTCGATGGTGAAGACCTGGGTGGCTCCCCAGGACTAAGCCCTCTTCCGGGGGCTCCCCGGGGAATGAAGTCGAACCCCGCTGTGCCCTCCCCTCTGCAGCCCTCGTGGGGGTCATCAAAGAGGCAGGAGCCAGGAACCCATGTGACTTCCTTCGGGTGGAGGGAAACCGAGGCGGGCCATTGCATGGCGGTTCCCACATGAGGATGGGAAAAGGGGCTCCAGTCTGGGGGACAGAGCGAGACTCCGTCAAAAAAAAAAAAACAAAGTAAATGTAGAAACACGCCCACCCAGGTTTCCCACAGCTGTCCCGTCCTAGGTTATGCTTCCGGAAGGGCCAGTGTCCTCCAGATGCAGCAGGATTCCTATGGCAGCTGCCCGGGGTCCCACCCGCCCCAGGGCCTGCCATGGAGCTCTCTTTCCTGGTGGGATGTTGACTCTGCCCTTGTGCTCCCCCTGCCTGTATGTGGCACCACCTGGGGCCAGCAGACCCCTGCCCCCTGGGAAGGCCGGGTCAGCTCTGTCCCAGGCCGGGGTGCAGGAACCGGAGCCGAGGCTGCTGAGGTGGAGCAGGGGTCCCGTGGGGTCCTGTGCGCCGTGGCGGCCTGGGTGGTGGTGCCCTCACTCGAAGGCCGTCTGTGTGATGGATTTGCTGTGAACGCTTCCGCTTTGCTTGTCAGGGGCGTCAGGCCCTGAAGCCCATGGCAGCCTCACCTCTGTTTGCATAGTCCGAGTTTTGGGAAAATCGCCCCTCTGTGGAGAAGCTTCAGGGACTGCGCCCCCCGCCAAGGCCACCAGTGTGGTTGCCCCGTGTGTGCGGCGCCAGGTGAGTGCCAGCGTTTTCCTGGAGTCAGCTCTGCCATGGCCCTCATGGGTCTCTGCCGTGACCCGTGGTCTGTGCTGTCACCAGGGTGAGGCTGACCTCCTGTGGGACAGGGATCCCTGCGTCCCCCGCTCCCCCTGCTAGGTCCGGTCCCAGCCGCCGTGCTGTGGTTCTCCTGTGTCCTTTATCCCCAATCCTTGCCTTTGCCCATGGTGACCTGTGACGGCTCAGCCACCTTCTCCGGGGCCGGCTTTCCTCGTGGGTGTCTCTCTTCTGGTTCGGTCGGCGCAGTGAGGTTGGCGTGTGCCGTGGACAGGGCCTTCTTATGGTGATGAGAGGCGCCCTTGGCTTGGTGTCCCTCCTTTCCCTGATTTGTGGGTGTTTCTCTTTCGCACCTGATGCATTAAACCCATTACTGGCCTAGGGCAGCCTGAGGTTGGATTGTCCCAGCTGGCAGCAGCTCCTGCAGCCCTCCCTTCCGTCTGCCCTGAGTCACCGGCTGGGCCCGGCCCCGCTCTGCTCTGGCCCTGGGACTAGAGGTGGTAATGCAGAAACTGCCCTGATGTTGGGGCTCGTGGGTCCTGGGGTGCGGCAGCCCCTCATTCTCTTTCCTTGGGGTGCAGATGAATCGGGGTGGTGGGGGACTGAGCCCATAGTGGACAGCCCCTGTGGCTCCAGGTCAGAGGGCAGGGCCCTCCTGGATAGAGCTGCCTAGAAGGGTCCACGGCCGGGTCCACATGAGTCTAGGCGCCTCTGAGGACACTGGAGGGGGATGGCCTGTGCCTGCCAGCCCTGCGAGGTCCCCGCCTCCCATTAGCTTCCCCCCGGCTCTGGACTGAGACTGTGTGGTGATGTCAGCCAGGGTCTGTGACATCATTCAGTGGAGACAGTCAGAGAAGGGGGCTCCCGGGCCCTCCCCAGGGACCTGGCCTGGATGCAGACCACATGGAGGACCCCGAGAAGAACAGAGGAGGTAGCAGCCTGAGGCCGGGGCTGGGGAAGGGGGCGGCTCTGGCCCCAGAGCCGCGTGGTGAGAGCAGCCCCTTGTGGGGATGGCGGCCGTCCCCTCTTCGGTGCCCGGGAGCCGTCCTTGGCGTGCGACCCTGAGCCGGCACTGGCTGTGTGGGTTGGGTGGAGGCTGGGCGTCCCCTCCTTCCACCCGAGGATTGTTGCTTTTCGCTGTGGACCTTGGGTGTGGCAGGGCAGGCCAGCATGGGCACGGTGGGTGCCCGGCCCTCATGTCCCTACTTCCCTCCAGGCCCTTTTCTGGCTTCCCTCGGGCAGCCCCTGGGGGTCAGAGCGTCCCAGGAGAGGCCAGAGTCTTCCTCCTTGGTGACAGATGGGTGCTGGGTCCTGACTGAGTGGCAGCTGCCTCCAGGGAGTGCCCCGGTGTGCGCCCTCAGAAGCTGCTGAGTCTTGGGTTGGTGGTTCTTCTTGGTGTGGATGGGGGAGTTGGCACCTGCTCCCTGCCCATGGAACACAGGGTGGCAGCCCTGCCTGTCCTCTGACTGCTCCTTTGCTGCTGTGAGGGCTGAGGGCGCAGGCGGTGACTGTCGGGTCCCCTCCTGAGGCGGGGAACTTGGGCTGGGGGCCCCTGTGGGCAGCAGGTGTGCAAGCAGCATTCCCGTTTTGCACTGGGCTGCCCCCCACTGAGGCTGAGGCGAGGTTCTGCAGGGTAGACGTGTGCCCAGGCGAGGCTCCATGGGGCGGGTGTATGGCAGGCGAGGCTCCTCGGGGCGGGGGCGACTCCTAGTGCTGGGGCTTCTCCATCTGTGTCAGGCTTCAGGGGGGTGTGGCTGGACCCTTGCTCTGCTGCCAGCCACGACCTCCTCAGAGGGGCTGTGGTGAGGTGCTTGGAGGTGTGGCCTGCCCTGAGTGTGCAGGGAGTGCTCAGTGGACCCCCGTGCCCCCGCTGTCCCCAGGACTGTCCGTGGAGCTGTTGAGGCGGCTGCAGCCCGGCCCTGGGCTCCATCTGGGGAGCTGGGTGTGTGTGTGTGTGTGTGTGTGTGTGTGTGTGTGTGTGTGTGTGGCTTTCCGGCCCTCAGTGCTGAGCTCTGCAGGGCATAGCGGGGTTCACTCCTGGCCCTGAGGCTGGGGAGAGGGAGGCCAGTGCTCATCCAGGGGGCCCAGAGAGAAAGTGGCAGCTCGGACCTGCCTGGGCCACAACACCTGAGACCGCTGTGTCCGAACAGCAGAACCCCTGCGGGCCAGGCAGAAGGGTCCGCGGGCAGCCGGGGCTGGCCCTCACCCGAGCTTCCACAAGGTTGGGTCCCTGAGTGCAGGGCCTGCACCTTTCTCATCCTCCCGACTCCAGGTCGAGGGGCAGAGGTGCCAGGACCTGAGAGGTGACGGTCACCACCTGGATCAGAAGCCTGGGGTGGCACAGGGAGGCTTCTGGGGGGTGCCAGGAGCAGTGGGGCCATGGGCCCAGCAGAGCAGCGCCCACTTCAGTGGTTTTAGGGGCTGGGGCTTGTCTGCAGTTGCAGCTGGGATGGGGATTTGGTGCTTTTTGTCTGCAAAAGCCAGAACACACGTAGCTGAGTCAAGACCAGACAGCGTGGGGGCGCGAGCCCGTGGTCCCAGCTGCTCAGGAGGCTGAGGCAGGAGATCGCTTGAACCCGGGAGGCATAGGTTGCATGCCACTGCACTCCAGCCTGGGCGACGGAGCTAGACCCTGTCTCAAAAAAACAGAAGACCATGCGTCGTGGCCCATAAGGCCACTCTGTCCTCAGACCCGGCAGCCGTGGCACAGCACAGCGCTCACGCTTGTGGCATGGGCTCTTCCGGGAGTTGGTGTTGACCCTCCGCAGAGGGGCTGGGTGGGGCATGCTGAGTCCCACCTGGGCCTGAGTATTGGGGATGGGGGAGTGTTGAAGGAGCGGCTGTTACAGACGCGGCAGCGTCTGTGGGGGCTGTGAAAAGACGACCTTCCGGAAGCTTCTGCCTTGAGGCCAGGAGGATACTCCAGAGAGCCCGAGGAGGCTCCCTCCGGAATTTAGGGCTCAGCCTCGCTGAACCTGACCAGGCTGCGGTTGATTGAGTTAACTCAGGCCATTCACACATCACTTGTGATGTTTCTGGGTTTTTTTTTGAGACGGAGTCTCGCTCTGTCACCAGGCTGGAGTGTGGAGTGCAATGGCTCAATCTCTGCTCCCTGCAACCTCCATCTCCTGGGTTCAAGCGATTCTTCTGCCTCAGCCTCCTGAGTAGCTGGGACTACGGGCACACGCCACTGCGTCCGGCTAATTTTTGTATTTTTAGTAGAGACGGGGTGTCACCATGTTGGCCAGGATGATCTCAAACTCCTGACCTCAGGTGATCTGCCCCCCTTGGCTGCTCAGAGTGCTGGGATTACAGGCGTGAGCCACCACGCCTGGCCGTCACTTATGGTTTCTTAGTGGAAGAACCTGACCAAGCCAACGGCTCACCTGGAGGAGAGAAGGAGGGAGCAGGCAGGGGATTCTGCGGAGGCCAGGCTGGTGGTGGTGCCTGAGTTCATGGGTCTCACCCTGATGCGTCATTTAAACGGTGCCACCTGGAGCCTGGAGGTGGGATTGGGCCCCTGGACTCCCCCAGCTGTGGAGAGGGTGAGCCAGGGACGGCTAGGAAGAAAAGCAACCTGGACACAGGCCCCACCTCCCTCCAGGCAGCTCCGCAGGCTTGAGGGACACTGCGTCAGGAGGGACAGCCTAGATGGAGAGCAGGCAGGTGGCCCTGCAGCCAGGAGGGGACCTTGCCCAGCCTGGTGGCCGCAAGGACAAGAAGTAGGGAGGTCATGTAGGCCACACAGGAAGCGGAGCAGGGGAGAGATGTCCTAGGATGTACCAAGCACTCGTGCGAACCACGTGCTGAGCCTGGAAGAGAATGGGGCTGCCCCTCTCGGCCTGGGTGGTGGGCGTGTGGAGGACCTGGGTCTGCTGTAGGAGGGACAGTGAGTGCAGGCGCCTCCGTCTTAGCTTCATGATTGTCCTCGCCGAGGGAGTCGAACGATGCCTTTGCCCCTGCAGGGTCCCGGGCAGACTCCCCACGCTGGGCCCGTTTCGCGGCTCATCACACAGGCAGAGATGAGGGTACGAGGGACCCCAGGTTGCTATGGGTGTGGGCACAGAGGCGCCTCTGAGGGCCTCTGGTCGCCTCCAAGCAGCTGCCGGATCTCCCCTAGAAACACAGCAGGGCGGGTGCTCGGCGGGCACTGTGTGTGTGGCACAGCTGACGCTGAGGGCCTCCCAGGGCTCCAGGCACACGGCAGAGCCAGCCTCATGGCACCCCGTGCTTCCCCCGTGCGCAGGGAGAGGTTGGAGGCGTACGCCCGTCTCGTGGGGTAGTGGGGCGTCAGGACGCGTGCTGTGCACCCTGCTCGCTTCCTCGTGGGGTGCCTGAGGGACGGCGGTGGCCCAGCAAGTGGCTCCTCCTGAGCAGGTCTGCAGGCCTGGAAGCCAGCGCAGCCTTGTGGGGGACTGTCCTCGAGGGCCCCGTCTGCCCTGCCTGGAATTGAGGGGATCTGGAGTCCCAGCGTTCCCAAGAAAGCCTGTGCCCAGCGCCTGTCCCGGGTGCGGCTTCCTCCTCGGCGGCCCCCAGAGGCTGCTGGGCCTCGCCTGGTCCTTTCTGGTCACCGGGTGTATATGTGGGGGGAACAAGAGCTGCCGGGTCGTTTCTGGGTGACCCGAGCGTATATGTGGGGGAATGGGAGCCCGGCAGTGCCGCCCTGCAGAGCTTGGCAAGGGAGGGTGCATGGGGTCGGTGCTCAGCGCAGGAGGGTGGAGAGGGCCTCAGCTCTCCCAGGCACGGGCCGCAGCAGCCAGCGGGGAGTGTAGGTGTGGCATTCGGCTCCGGGTCCCGAGCGTCCCCTCCCCACATGGCTTCCCAGTCCACATCTCTGTTCACTCCCAGAGCGCAAGTTGGTTTCTGTATGAATAATTGAGATGTGACTCTCGGGCTGTCCCCGCCACCCGTGTAACTCCCATAGCTCCGTGCCTTTAGCTCTTCTCGAGGCTGTGGCTCCGTCTGTGCTGTCTGACTGAGAGCAGTTCATCCGCCCGGCACGAGGGGATGGATTTGTTTTCCAGGTGAAGTCCGTGGTGTTTGCTCTGGAGGCTCTGCTCGGTGGCCTCCAGCGTCTTGGCCTCACTGAGGGTTTTGGCAGCTCCCTCCCCCTGTCTGTGAGCATCCCCACTCCCTTGTCTAGAAAGGAGCCGGAGCCCTGGGGCACAGCTCACCGAGAGGGTGGGCGGGATGTCTTTTTCCTGATGCGACATTGGGGTGTCTCTCCTGCCTGGGCACGGCCCGCCCAGGGTAGCACAGACCCCACAGGCTGGGGCGCAGTCCCCGAGCACTGGCCTCCCCCATCTTTAATGCCTCCCTGGGTCCCCACACCTCTTGGCTACACATAGCAGTTCCACGACCCCCCCGTTTGGGCTCATGATCCTCCAGCAGGACTCTTAAGAACCGGGGAGTGAGAGTTTCTTACCTGCTGTTGTAAAGGGCATGACCTGGGGACAGCCTGGCGGAAGCCCCCACCCACGCCTGGGCCCCCTGTAGGGGTGTAGAGCTTCCCTGCCCTCCCTGGGAGCCCGTCCTGACCCTCCCACTGCCAGGTGTCTGTGTCAGCACAGGGGATTGCTTAGGAGACAGGTATGTCTGGGACCTGGGGCCTTTTTGCCCTCTGCCCACAGGGAAGGCCTCCAGACCTCGCCTGGGCTTCCCGGCTTCTGCATGCATCTCCCAAGATGGCCCGAACGTCCTGCTGCTTTCTGGCAGGGGAGAGCCGAAGCCTGTGTCTCAGGATGCTGCCTCTCAGGCGGCCTCTGGCCTTCGTGGAGAAAGGCGGGCAATGCTGTGCTAGCGGGCCAGCCTCAGGCAGGGACACCTCCTGGGCAGTGTCCCTTGGGGATGTTTGCCACCCGAGTGGACTCAGCAGTGTGTCACACTGGGCTCTGACACACCGCTGGATCCCCCATGTGCCTGGGCCTGGGGTCTGCATATGTCTGTCTGTGCACAACTGTGTGGCTTTGCTTTCTGGTGGGATGGAAAATCTAACAGTAGGCCGGCTGAGGGTGTGGTGGCTCAGACACCTGTCATCCAGTACTTAGGGAGGCTGAGGCAGGCGGATCACGTGAGGTCGGGAGTTCGAGATCAGCCTGGCCAATGTGGCGAAACCTTGTCTCTACCAAAAATACAGAAAATTAGCTGGGCATGGTGGGGGGTGTCTTTAATCCCAGCTACTTGGGAGGCTGAGGCAGGAGAATCGCTTGAACCTGGGAGGTGGAGGCTGCAGTGAGCCGAGGTCACACCACTGCACTCCAGCCCAGGTGACAGAGTGAGACACTTGTTTCAACTAAAAAAAAGAGATCAGGCGCAGTGACTCACACTTGTAATCCCAGCACTTTGGGAGGCTGAGGCGGGCAGATCACCTTGAGGTCAGGAGTTCAAGACCAGCCTGGCCAACGTGGTGAAACCCCGTCTCTACTAAAGTACAAAAATTAGCTGGGCTTGGTGGCAGGTGTCTGTAATCTCAGCTACTTGGGAAGCTGAGGCAGAGAATTGCTCGAACCTAGGAGGCGGAGGTTGCAGTGAGCTGAGATTGTGCCACTGCACTCTAGCCTGGCGACAGAGCAAGACTATATCTCCAAAAAAAAAAAAAAATGCAGCCATGGACGTTTCAGTGCCCCTTCCTGTGGACCCCAAGAGGGTTTCCAGAAGGAGAGTGTTCCTGTGCCGTCAGGTTGGTCAGAGGAGAGGCGGCAGGGGGCAGACAGGGGAGAGGCCCCAGGCTCCAGTTTTCTCTCCCATGGATGCGTCACCCCCCATGGTGGTCCTCTGTAGAAGTCTCCATGTCCGCCTTGTTAGCTGCTGTCTGGGTGGGGTTGGAGGCAGCTGCAGTGGAAGGACAGATGGATGGATGGATGGGCAGAGTGTGACCAGGACAGCCCAGTGTGACCCCAGCCCAGGCCATCAGGGTTGTGGCATTCTTGCCATTGGTGGGCTGTTCCCGTAGCTCTTGTGGCTGTGGAGAGGTGTGGTCAGGGGACGGGGCGGTGTGTCGGTCCCTGTGGTCAGAACCTGGCCGTGGCAGGTGGAGGACCCGAGCCTGGCTCAGCCATCAGAGCTGCTGCTCCTTTCCCTACACAGAGGCATTGGGTAGGGCTGCCTCGGATGTCCCTCTTGGCTGGGGTGTGAGTGTCACCCTGAGTTTCCAGCCATGCTGAGGAGCCTCGCGGCGGGCCCAGCAGCCTCTATTCCAGGCCATGCTATCCGTTTCTCTAGAAGGCCCTGCTCATGGGTGGTTCCAGGAGCTAGCTGGGCCTCGGTGGGGGATACCAGGACAGCGGAGCCTGGGCGCCCTGTTCCTGTGACGGGAGAGAGATGAGCTGTGGCGGGGGCAGGAACTGCGTCTCACGGATCCTTTTCCCAGGGCACAGGAGGAGACTGCCCCCCCAAAACGCCCAGGAAGGAAGTTAAATTTTAATATGGGTTGGTTTAGAGAAACTAGGTTAGCCACGCGTGGGCGTTTCTGGATGTTTGGACAGTCAGGAGAGTTGGTAGCTTGAGAAATCTGCTGCCCGCTAAGCTGGGTGAAGGGCACCGACTGTCATCCCTTCACCCATGGCTACTCGGTCACATCAGTGTCTCCGGCCCCTCCCTCATCTCCGGCACCAGCGCACCACTGCACCCCTGACCCAGTCTAGTGGAGAAAACTGACATCTAAAATAAACCAGGAGTCAGCTGAAAAATGCGCATTCAAAGCACACCCCCAGCATGGATGTGCCCAGAAGCACAGAAGTGGGGCCACCAGCGCGTGCCTGTCATCCCAGCACTTTGGGAGGCCCGGGATGGAGGACTGTTTGAGCCCAGGAGTTTGAGACCAGCCTGGGCAACACAGCAAGACCCCATCTCTACCAAAAAAAAAAAAAAATTAGCCAGGCGTGGGGGTGCGTGCCTGTAGTCAGCTACTTGGGAGCCTGCAGCAAGAGGATTACTTGAGCCTGGGAGACAAGTTGCAGTGAGCTGAGGTGGCACCGCTGTGCTCTAGCCTGGGCGACAGAGCCAGACCCTGTCTCATGCAATGAGCTGAGGTGGCACCGCTGTGCTCCAGCCTGGGTGATGGAGCCAGACCCTGTCTCAAAGCAAAAACAGAAACCAAACCTCACAGAAGCGGTGGGTGGGTGTGTAGGAGTCAGACCCTCAGGCGCGGCGGGTGGAGGGTAACTCCAGCCACTGTGGAGACGGCCGGGCAGCTCCTCAGTGACGCACACGGAGCTCCCATCCGACCCAGCAAGTGCACTCCCAGCTACATACCCAAGAGGAGTGGACACCCACGGCCACACAAAAGCCTGTGTAAATACAGCTGCAGACTCCAGCAGCCGGACGGTGGCTACAGCCCAGATGGACGTCAGCAGAGGAGGTGGCGTGCTGTGGTCCTCCACGCACCGGAACATGACCCAGCCCCGACGCAGGCCATGGCGCAGACGCACCTTGAGGACATCAAGCCTAGCGAGAGATGCCAGACACAGGGGACCCGTAGCGTGTGATCCCATTTCTATGAAATGTTCAGGACAGGCTGGGCGTGGCGGCTCACACCTGTAATCCCAACACTTTGGAAGGCTGAGGCGGGTGGATCACCTGAGATCAGGGGTTCAAGACCGGCCTGACCAACGTGGAGAAACCCTGTCTGTACTAAAAATACAAAATTACCCAGGTGTGGTGGTGCGCGCCTGTCAACCCAGCTACTCAGGAGGCTGAGGCAGGAGAATTGCTTGAAATGGGAGGTGGAGGTTATGGTGAACTGAGATCGTGCCATGGCACTCCAGCCTGTGCAGCAAGAGTGAAACTCTGTCTCAAAAAACAGAAAGAAAAGGAATGTCCAGGATAGGCCCATCCACAGAGACAGGGAGTAACATGGTGGTTTTTTATAACTTTATCATGAAAATGAAATACATAATACTCTGTTGTGCGTTTATTGTAGCCCATTGATTCTTTTCTTTCTTTGAAATGGTGTCTCGCTCTTTCACCAGGCTGCAATGCAATGGCACAATCTCAGCTCACTGCAGCTTCCGCCTCCCGAGTTCAAGTGATTCTCCTGCCTCAGCCTCCCAAGTACCTGGGCTTACAGGCGTGCACCACCACGCCTGCCTAGCTTTTTGTTTTGAGACAGGAGTCTCACTCTGTAGCCCGTGCTTCAATGCAGTGGCACCATCTCGGCTCACTGCAGCCTCTGCCTCCCGGGTCCTGGTTCAAGTGATTCTTCTGCCTCAGCCTCCTGAGCATCTGGGATTATAGGCATGCACCACCATGCCCAGCTAATTTTTGTACTTTTTTTTTTTAGTAGAGATGGGGATTTGACCACGTTGGCCAGGAGGCTGGTCTTGAACTCCTGACCTCGTGATCTGCCTGCCTTGGCCTCCCAAAGTGCTGGGATTACAGGCATGAGCCACCGCGCCTGGCCTAATTTTTGTATTTTTAGTAGAGATGGAGTTTCACCGTGTTGGCCATGCTGGTCTCAAACTCCTGACCTCAAGTGATCTGCCCACGTCGGCCTCCCAAAGTGCTGGGATTACAATAGGGGCCACCATGCCCAGCGCCTGCAAAAAAATTTTAATTAGCTGGGCGCGGCGGTACATGCCTGTAGCTCCAGCTACTCTGGAGAGTGAGGTGGGAGGATCGCTTGGGCTCCGGAGGTTGAGGCTGCAGCGAGCTGTGATTGTGCCATTACACTCCAGCGTGGGTGACAGAGTGAGACCCTGTGTCAAAAAAAACAACCACCAAAAAATCCAGGTTCAAGGTGAAAAGTAGCAAGCACTCATGGAGATACGTCAGCCAGCATTCAGACGTCGCAGCCAAGATCAGTGATGGACGTGGCTGCGCTCAGCGGATTTTCAGTGTGGAAGAAACAGCTTTCTGCTGGAAGAAGATGGCACCCGGGACTTTCCCCAAGTGGGAGAAGTGCTTCCCTGGCTTGAAAGGAGAGGCCCGCCCTCTTGTTAGGGGCTAATGCAGCTGGTGACTTTCAGGTGAGGCCAGGGCTTTTACCATTCCCCAAATCCTAGGGCCCCCTTAGGATGCCAGACCCACTCTGTGCTCTAGATAGAAAAACAGGGCCGGGCGCAGTGCCTCATGCCTGTAATCCCAGTACTTTGGGAGGCCGGAGCAGACCGGGAGGTCAGGAGTTCGAAACCAGCCTGCCCAGTATGGTGAAACGCTATCTCTACTGAAAATACAAAAATCAGCTGGCCGTCGTGGCGGGCACCTGTAGTCCCAGCTACTCGGGAGGCTGAGGCAGGAGAATCGCTTGAACCTGGGAGACAGAGGTTGAAGTGAGCCGAGATCGCGCTACTGCGCTCCAGCCTGGGCGACAGAACAAGACTCCGTCTCAAAAAAAGGAAAGAAATAGAACAACAGCCTGGATCTGGATGACAGCACACCTATTTAACGCCGGGCTTACGGAATATCTGAAGCCCACTTTGAGACCTATTGCTCAGAAAAAGGATTCCTTTCAAAACATGACTGCTCGTTGAGGATGCACCCAGTCGCCCCAGCGCCCTGACGGAGACGGACGGACAAGGTGAGTGTTTCCATCCTTGCTGGCACAGCATCCATTCTGCAGCCTGTGGATCAACGAATGAATGAATGAATGAATGAATGAATGAATGAATGACTCGAAGCCAGGATGACTCCTTGGCACGTCATTTATGAGTGAATGAATGACGAGGTGTCGCTCTGTCACCCAGGCTGGAGTGCAGTGACGCGATCTTGGCTCACTGCAGCCTCCACCGCCTGGGTTCAAGCCTTGTCCTGCCTCAGCCTCCTGAGTAGCTGGGACTACAGGCATGTCCCACCACGCCCAAGTAATTTTTATATTTTTTCTTAGAGATGGGGTTTCACCATGTTGCTTAGGCTGGTCTGGAACTCCTGAGCTCAAAGCAGTCTGCCTGCCTCAGCCTGCCAGAGTGCTGGGACTACAGACTTGAGCCACTGTGCCTGGCCAAGTCTTCGTATTTTTGAAACAAAGTGTCACTGTGTCTCCCAGGCTGCAGTGGAATGGCGGAGTCACAGCTCAGTGCAGCCTCCACCTCCCAGGCTCAAGTGATCCTCTTACCTCAGCTTCCTAAGTAGCTAGGGCCGCAGGTGGGCACTGCCATGTGCCTGGCTAATTTTGTTTTTATCTTTGTAAAGATAGGGTCTCCCTGTGTTGTTGAACTCCTGGCCTCAAGCGGTCCGCCTGTGTCCACCTCCCAGAGTGCTGGGATTACAGGCGGGAGCCGTTGTGCCTGGCCCATAACTCTCATAATTTAGAAATATGTTTGTCAGGCCGTAGATGCCATGGAGAGTGAGTCCTCTGATGGCACTGGGGAAATTGAGTGAATTGAATCCCCCTGGAAAGGGTTTGCCCTTGTGGATGCCGTGACGAACACGCGTGATTCGTGGGAGGAGGCCAGATGTCAGTATCAGCAGAAGCAACAAGTTTGAAGAGATGGATCCCAGTCTTCAAGGATCGCAGTGAGGATCCAAGACTTGCGTGGAGGGCGGAACTGCAGAGGTTTTAGCAGCAAAGAACTAGAATTAGAAGAACCTGGAGATGTGACCGAATGGCCACGATCTCACGAGAAAACGTTCACATGTGAGGAGTTGCTTCAGACGCGCTCTAGTCCAGGTGCAGATGCTGTGGACATGGTCGAGGTGAGAACAAAGGACTGGGGCTATCCCGCAACCTCAGTTGATAAAGCAGCGGCAGGGTTGAGAGGACCGACTCCAATTCTGAAAGACGTTCTGCTGTGGGTAGTAAACGCTGTCAGGCAGCCCACCCCACAGAGAAATCTCATGAAAGGAAGAGTCCGTCCATGTGGCCAACTCTTTTGTAGTCAGGGTTTAAGAAGTCGCCCCAGCCTTCAGCAGCCACCGCCCCATGAGTCAGCCGCTGTCCACATCTGGGTGAGACCCTCCTCCAGGGAGATGAGGGCTCATGCACGGTTCCGATGATCATCACCGTGGCTTAGCAGTACAGCACTTGGCGTTTCTTTATTATTTAAGATGGTGTCTGACTCTATCACCCAGGCTGGGGTGCAGTGGCGTGATCATAGCTCGCCGCAGCCTCCGCCTCCCGGGCTCAAGCGATCCTCCCGCCTCAGCCTCCCGAGTAGCTGGGGCCATAGGCTTGCAGCACCACGCCGGCTTAATTGAAGTGTGTCCGTTGTTTAATCAGACACGGCGCTACCGCACACGTCCTAGACCACAGTGTGCTGTGAACGTGACTCTTGTGCGCACTGGGAAACTGGAAGATCTGAGCGGCTTTACTGTGGTGTGGAACCCTCAGGGCTGCCTAGGATGATCACAGGGTCTTTCTCGGACAGGAGCGCAGGGGCCGCGTGCAGCACAGCAGCTGGTGACGCCAGTGCATTTGTCCGGCGTGGCTTGTTGAGCTGGGAGCTCCTGTCCTTCCATTTTTGACAATGGGTGTGCTCTGGTTGCCCTTCCTCACCCGTGGCCCCCACATCCTGCCGGTTGGCAGGGCACCTCTTCCCCTGCACATCTGGGGGGACAGCAGCCAACTCTGGTTGCCCGCTTCTCTCGTGAAGGTGAGGCTTCTGTCTGCCTGGAGCCCCAGGGTGGGGTGGGGGGAGGCAGCTGGGGCCTGGGTGAGGGAGGACCTGGTGGGATCTGTGCGGACTGGCGGGTGGCCTGTGGTGCCCCCTGGGCGCAGGGTTCTTGGCCTCCTGGGCAGGTACCTGGCGCGAGGGCGTCGGGAGGTGACAGCTGCGTCCCTGGGGTTGCCATGCCCTAGAGCCCAGTTAAACCACAGTCGTACCCTTTGGTTCTGCCGGCGGGGGCCCCTCCCCAGGCTGCCCCAGGCTCCTTGCTGGGAACTGTCCTGCCTCCTGTTGTGGCCTGTGCTGAGAGTGGGCTCCATGCCAGCTGGGGTCCTCTGGCCCACTCGCTCCAGAGAGTGACCCACAGAGTCCCCTCAGCCATGAGCCCCTTCCAGACTCTGTCTTTCTCGGTGGGCGGCAGTGGGCTCTGGGGCCCTCGGTGGCCCTGGGCTCAGGAGTATTTAAGGTGGTGTGGACACAGCGAGGGGCTGTGAGCTGGGGTCCCACCATCCCAGGAGCGGGGACTGTGCATTCCTTCTCAGGACCAGAGGCCTCTGTGCTTTCCACTGGGGCGGCAAGTTGGCTGTCTCCCTGTCCTTGCTTAAGTCACCTTTGGCTCCACTGGTCCCTCAGGCCACGCCGGTCCCTCCCCAGCTCCGCTCTGCACCGAAGGGGCTGAGCTGGACCCACCCTGGCATCATCACAGCCCCGAGTGGCGTTCAGCCTGCCCGCTCCACCAGTGGCTGCTGGAGAATGAAGCCCGAGCCTGGGTCAGGGCCGGGGACCTCTTGCCCTCTGGTCCGCCCTCAACATCACCCAACCGCCATTGGCAGGGGCAGCCCGGTGGCTCCCATGTCCCTGCCTTGGGCCTGCCTGCTGTCACCTGTCTCCCTTGGACAGCCTGGGGCCTGGGGACAGGGACCGTTGCGTGGCCCCTCTGTGTCTGGGAGTGGACTGCCCCCGGCTTCAGGACCCTCAGGGCCTCTCCCTGGGATTGGCAACCATGCCCTCCTGGCAGCATGCTCTCCTGCCTGTGCCACCCACCCCCCAACCTCTCTTGCTCGCCAGAAAGCCCCTGAGCCCCCACCCTTTTCATTCCCAGGCAGCCACACTGCGACCTCTGGCCTCTGATCACACAGCGCGTGCTTCCCAGCTGGGTTCTGGGAGAGGGATGGCGCTTGTCATGCCCTGGCCTTCGGAGCCCCTTCCAGCATAGCATTCCCTGCCCGCGCCCTCCACACCCTCCGCCCCTGTCCTCAGTTGCCGTGCAGCCCCTGCCTGGCAGGGGCCTCGCCGGCGCTCACCTGTGCCTCTGTTTCTCCACAGCTGTGAGCCGTGAGCTTTGAGGCAGTGGGACCTGTCAGCAGAATGTGTCCTGCCCCCGAGAGCGACCCCGAGACCACCAAGATGAGCACCGCGGCCGGGCCGGCCCAAGCGCCTGCGTCTCAGTAGCCGGGAGATTCGGGCCCCGCCCGCCCGCCCGCCGCCACCGCCGCCGGGATGTTCTAGCCTCAGAGGAGCCAGGACCTCAGGTTTCCACAGACTTGGGATTTGCACGGCAGCAGAGTCACCGTGGAGAGGCCAGGGTATCACAAACTTATGGATTTTGACAAGAAAGGAGGGAAAGGGGAGACAGAGGAGGGCCGGAGAATGTCCAAGGCCGGCGGGGGCCGCAGCAGCCACGGCATCCGGAGCTCGGGGACCAGCTCGGGGGTCCTGATGGTGGGCCCCAACTTCCGCGTCGGCAAGAAGATCGGCTGTGGCAACTTCGGGGAGCTCCGCCTAGGTGAGGCCCGCGGTGGCGGGTGGGGGCAGGGGCAGGAGGCCGCTGGCAGGGCCGTGCCGGGGTCACAGCAGCCTCTGGTGGGGCTGCCCCAGGTCACCGGCAGATGCGTTGAATCGTGCGTCGATTGTGGTGTGAGCGCTGCCTCCTGGCGAGGAGGTTGTACGGGGAGGGCGGGTTTCTGGCCCCGTCAGGAGGGCAGGTGGCCCAGAGCAGGCCAGGCGCAAGGAGCCTGAGTGCTAAGTCACGACTGACTTCCACTGGGTGAAACCCCGGCGGTAACTGCAGGCGCTTGCCCAGCATTCGGCTCTTGGGAGGTCTCAGCCGGCCCAGAGCGGGCGTCCGGTGGCTGGAGTGACTTGTGTGGCGATGATGCTGTGCGCCACTCCTAGCTTCACCCTTTGAAAGGCAGCGCCTGGTCCACCCGGCTCCGTCCCGTCTGCTCACACCTACCTCCCCGCGGACGGAGTCTGCTAGCACAGGCAGGCATGAGGAGGGGGCTGAGGGCTGAGCCTCTCACCAGCCAGGGCCACCTTCCCGGGGTGGGGGTGCCTGAAGATGACTGCCAGGCCTCGGGGAGCTCCGAGCACATTTGGGGCCAGTCCCAATCCGTGATTAGCTGTGCCTGGGAGCTGGATCATCCCTGGAAATCTGGTTAAATTCATTTTTGGTGCTGCTGGGTGTACGGCAAACGCCTGAGCTCCTGCGGGAAGGCACGTGGCGTCTTTTACTGGGGTTCTCTGGGGGACCCAAGTGCACCCCCAGTGTCTGTAGTAGCAGGAATCGGGGTCTCTGTGAAGGAGTGAGGGATGGGCAGGTCCAGGAGGCCACAGCAGTGCATCAGCCTTACATTGCTGCCCACAGCAGGCGGTACCAGAATCTGGCCCCTCAGCCTGATGAGGCTGTCAAGATGAGGGAAACTGAGGCCCAGGGAGTGGATGTGACATGGCTACACCTTCAGGAGCGGCTGCCCAGGGGCACAGGAGCATGGGCTGTGGCCACCTGGACTGCAAGCACATTTTGTGACCCCGCTTCCTACCTCCTGCCTCGGTTTACCCACCTGTTAAATGGGGATGAATGGCAGTTGCCACTTGCGGGCAGAAGTGGGGTTCAGCGGGCAGTTCGTGTGGCAGAAGTGTGTGTCCTGTGAGTCCAGCAGCTTTTCCCAGGTGAGGGCTGCTGTCAGGGTCACTGCTGGCTGCTTCACTGTTCTGATTTGTTTTTTGAGGTGGAGTCTTGCTCTTTCACCCAGGCTGGAACGCAATGGCGTGATCTCTGCCCCTTGGGTTCAAGCGATTCTCCTGCCTTAGCCTCCCGTGTAGCGAGAATTACAGGCACCCACCACCATGCCCGGCTAATTTTTTGTATTTTTAGTAGAGATGGGGTTTCACCATGTTGGCCAAGCTGGTCTCTTAACTCCTGACCTCATCATCTGCCCACCTTGGCCTCCCCAAGTGCTGAAATTACAAGCATGAGCTGTCGCGCCTGGCCACTGTTGTTCCCCTGGGCTGCACCCAGGGCCCCGGGAGGCCGGCTTGAGGCCCCATCCCGAACCAGAGCCCACCCCAGCCCTTGGGGAGGCTGCTGGGATTCCACCTCTGTGTGCAGAGGCTGGGCATGGGCCACAAAGCCTCACTGCCTGTCCGACAGCCTGTGGCTTGGGAGGCCCTGGGTGCCGTTTCTCAGCCAAGAGACCGAGCTTTCTCCGCTGGGAGCTGTGGTCTCCCAGCCCTGTGTGGGTGTGCATGCCCAGACACAGACACAGCCACATGCAAACATGTACATGTGTGCCTGCACATGCACATGTGCACACTAAAGCACACACACACAGGCTCGCATGGCCACAAACGCATACACAAGCACACACATCTGCACACGCGCATCTGCACACAGGCACGCACAGCCACAGACACGCGTACACGAGCACATCCGCACACACGCACATCTCACGCACTCCTACACACATGCATATCCGCGCACACACCCACACACGTGCCTGGCACAGCCCATGACCTGCAGCCCGGAGAGTGGCCCTGGACGGCTTTGGGGGCCCAGATGGCCGCGTGGGCCCTTGGGTGGCAGTTGCAGGTCCCCAGCGACGGCTGAGAGTGGCACGTGAGTGGCGCCAGCTTTTAGGAAGCTGTGGTTTGTGCTGTCTTCACCCTGGCGTCTTGGTGGCGTGTGCTGCACGGCAGCTGCATGTCATGGCTTGTCGGTGCCGGGAGGCCGTCCGTCGGAGGACGCCCCACACCTTCTTCATCTGTTCCCGGCGCAGGGGCTGCAGGTGTTTCTGGATGCGGGCTCCTCTGAGAACTGCTCAAACAGAACTGGCATGGGACGTCTCGGGCACTGCCCGGGCCCCTCGCTCAGGGCTGGCGGTGGCTTTGGTTCTGAGCCTGTTGAGGACTCAGGTTGCTGAATATTGTTCCCTTGTTGAGAATGTTCTAGAATGGGTCATTTTTTCTGTTTTCGCGGTTTCATGTTTGGTTTAAAATGTTGACTGTGCTGTATTTAGGTGTGGTTTTCTGACTGTATCCTGCTCGGGGTCCGCTGACTTCTTGGATCTCTGTGTTGGTACTTTTTCAAATTAACTTTGGAAAAATGTGAGCTGTTATTTCATGAAACATTTTTCTACCTTAGCTTAGCTTTTTTTTTTGAGATGGACTTTCACTATTGCCACCCAGGCCTCAGCTCACTGCAACCTCCGTCTCCCGGGTTCAAGTGATTCTCCCGCCTCAGCCTCCCGAGTAGTTGGGATTATAGGCACCCACCACCACACCCAACTGATTTTCTGTATTTTTAGTAGAGATGGGTGGGGTTTTTCCACGTTGCTCAGGCTGGTCTTGAACTCCTGACTTCAGGTGATCCGCCCGCCTCAGCCTCCCAAAGTGCTGGGATTACAGGCGTGAGCCACTGCGCCCAGCCAGCTTTGTTTTTATACAGTCTCTCTCTGTTGCCCAGGCTGGAATGCAGTGGCACAGTCTCGGCTCACTGCAACCTCTGCCACCTGGGTTCAAGCGATTCTCCTGCCTCAGCCTCTCAAGTACCTGGGATTACAGGCGCTGTCCACCACGGCCAACTAATTTTTTGTGTTTTTACTGGAGACCGGGTTTCACTCTGTTGGCCAGGCTGGTCTTGAACTCCTGACCTCACGTGAACCACCTGCCTCAGCCTCCCAAAGTGCTGAGATTACAAGCATGTCTGGCTGGATTGCGGAGTTTTAGACCGGCCCAGCCTTGCTTTCGTTCTTGGGTTCTGGCTGTGTGTGTGACAGGAGTGCTCAGCCCTGTCCCCGGGTCCCTCAGCCCTGGCTGTTCGCCTCAGCCTGTGTGCTCTGCTGGCGCCAGGCTGTGGGGCGGCTGCTGCTTGCTGTGAGTTCGCTCCTTTTCTGCAGCCTCCAGCCTCTGAAGGCCATCGTGACTCTTGCGTTGCTTGTGGCATTTTTCAGCCTGTCTGACTCTCCGTGGGGTCTCTCCGCCGAGGCTTCCCACGTGCGCGTTCACTTTGGCCGTCTTTTCCTTTAAGTCTTTGAACATGTCTGTGCTGCTTTAGTCCGCTTTGTGCTGCTATGCCACAGACTGGGCCATTTATGATGAACAGAAATGGATGGGCTCACAGTTCTGGAGGCTGGCGAGCCCCAGATTGAGGGCGGTGTCTGGCAAGGACCTTCCTCCTGTGTCTTCCTGTGGTGGAAGGCAAGAGAGCGAGGACGGGAGGGGCCGGATTCGCCCTTTAATCAGGAACCCACTCCATGCTGAGGCATTCACCCATCTGCGAGGGCAGCGGCCTGGTCCTCCCACCAGGCCCCAGCCCCAGCAGGAGCACTGAATTGGGGATGGAGTTTCCAACACGTGACCCTTGGGGGACGCATCAAATTCACAGCACTGTGTGAAGTGACGTGTGGGCTGCTGCTGACTCTCTTCCTTGTCACAGTCACGCCCCCTGTTACCTGTAGGACAGCCTCACTGGGCACTGGGCGTGGCCGTGGTGTGTGCTATGAAGTGCGGAGGGTGTGATCTCCTGGGTTGGGCGCTGCATTTGTCCCTGTGGCTCACCTTGCTTCTGTCAGGGTTGGCTTCAGGGTCAAGGGTAACATGAGGGACTCCGGGGCCAGGGAGCCCTGCACCAAGGTATGGACCTTCTGGGTTCTGAGCTGAAGTCAGGATCTGGGGAGGACCCCGCTCTCCGGCTGTTGGCGCTGTGGCATCCTCCCACCTGTGTGTTCTCCAGAACCTCCTGAGCCTCTCCAGAGCTGTTCTCTGCCAGGCCTTGTGGGCTCTGCTGCCCTCCACGTGCACAGAGTGCTGCCGGGGGCACCGTTCGGCTTCCAGAGCCCAGCGCGCCCAACCTTCTCCAGGAGTCTGCAGATCCCCAGGACTCACGTGCTGCCGCACACGCCCAGCCCACACCCAGGTCTCTGACGTGCCAGCTGCACACAGCACGGAGTGGAGGATCCGGGAAAGACCGCATCACCGTCAGGTGCATCAGAACTTAAAAGGCCTGCTCATCAAGACAAGACACTGTCAAGCACACGAGGCTAGCCAGGCTGGGGACGACGCTGGCGAGCGTCTGCCTGACCGTCAGGGAGCCACAACTGGATGATAAATCCACAGATGTCAGAGGGGCGGCATTGCACACAGCTGGGCGCTCTGCTGGAGAAGGGGGCAGCTGCCCGTAGGAAGAGCCACACAGCCACGTCCGCCGCAGCTCTGCTCTGGAGAGTCAGGACTGTAGACGGCAGGGCGTCCCCCAAGGGCGGATGGGCAACCACTCCCATCCTGTAAGCCACGGCACAGCGCCAGCCAGGCACACCGTGCACCAGGGCGAGGAGCGCACTGCAAGAGCAGCCTCTCAGGCGGAAGGGGAGATGGGTGGGGGGCTGTGGGCTCTCCCTCTCAACAGGACCAGGACCGTACAGGAACAGGCAGCTGCCAGCACTCACCAGACGGCTCTAGGCATCCCACTCTGAACCCCACCTCCGACGGGCAGCGCAGGGACATATAAGCGCTGAAAGAACCTGCAGGTGGAAGGTTTAGGGGGCAGTGTCCTGAGAATTAAAACCTTGAAATCTGGCTGGGCGTGGTGGCTCAGGCCTGTCATCCCAGCACTTTGGGAGGCCAAGGCGAGCCGATCACCTGAGGTCAGGAGTTCGAGACCAGCCTGGCAAACATGGTGAAATCGCATCTCTACTAAAAATACGAAAATTTGCCGGGCTTGGTGGTCTGTGCCTCTGTAATCCCAGCTACTTGGGAGGCTGAGGCAGGAGAATCTCTTAAACCCATGAGGGGAAGGTTGCAGTGAGCCAAGATTGCGCCACAGCACTCCAGCCTGGGCGACAGCAACACTCAAGAAAAAACTTTGAAATCCATTTGAAACTACCAATGGACCCATGGACAGCAGCTGTGAGGATGGAACTGTGTGGAAGGGTTAGTTCTGGGGCCTCGGCGTGAGTGCTGGGTGTTCAGGCCACACATGGCTCCTTCTGTTTTACGAGGAGAGTTTTCTAGTAACATGTTACGTTGGGGGAAAACATGGGAGGCTAACTCATTTGTTCTGGAAATGCAGGAAGTAGCCCTGGTCCCTGGCTCAGTCCTGGAGGGAGGTGCCCGGTCACCAGTGTGGCCATCCCTCATCCTCACGATCCTGCGTGCTCAAGATGCCAGCTTCTTGAGGCTGTTTTGGGGAAACTAACAAGCTGATTAAAACTGTTGACCTAGAGCCGGGCAGTGCTGCGGACAGGGCGATGCCAGAAGGAGCCCCAGCGATTCCTGTGCTGCAGGGCATGCCCAAGATTGGGCACTAGCAGGAGGAAGAGGCTCTCAGGGCCCAGGTGGGACCCCCAGTCTCAGACTGTGAGGTCATGACTGTGTGCGGCTCAGCCACCAGCTTTGGTGTTTTGCATCCACCTAGCAGAGTTTCCAAACCCGCTATCTCCAGGCCACCCTGCCAGTCCAGCTGCAGCAGGGCAGGAGGAAGCAGAGGCCTCTTTCTGCAGCGAATGCTGCTCGGGCAGAGGTAGCCCCAGCGCGGTGACCCAGCGGCCGGTGCCTGAGAGATGGGGCTGCCCCACGTGGTGCCTTGTCGTGCCTCGGGACGGGTCTCCCAGCAGACGGTGGCTGTGGCCCCAGTGCCATCCTCAGCCGGAGCCATGTGGGTGCTGGCTGGCCCGGCTGCCTTGGGAGCCCTCCGGGCCATGTGCCATGTGGGCCCTTTGGCTGATGAGCGGGGCCATGCCCCCCTCCCAGGCCAGCTTGCACGGCTGCCCCTGCACAGCTCTCCTGCGTGAAGGGCTAGCCTTCTCCTTCCTCAGGGGCTGTAACAGGTAAAAGCTGTGCCTTGGGCCAGCACAGGGGCTTCTGCCTGTCATCCGGACACTGTGGGAGGCTGAGGCAGGTGGATCGCTTGAGTTCAGCAGTTCAAGACCAGCCTGGGCAACTTGGAGCAACCCCATCTCCATCTCTACTAGAAACACAAAAATTAGTTGGGTGTGGTGGTATGCACCTGTAATCCTAGCTACTCGGGAGGCTGAGGTGGGAGGATGGCTTGAGCCCGGGAGACAAAGGCTGCAGTGAGCCGTCATCTCACCACTGCATGCAGCCTGGGCAACACAGCAAGACCCTGTCTCAAAAAAAAAAAAAAAAAACGTTACGGCCTCATGCCTTCTGCACTTTCATGGGACGGACCGAGCCCTGAAGTCCCGCGTGGCTGGTGACCCCAGGAGACAGGACCTGGGCTCCTGTCTTCTAATGCATGTGCTGTGCTGGGGCTCACCTGGGGGCTGGTGGGGGCCTCCCCCTGTGGGAGATGCCTTGCCCTAGGGGCGTCTTTGAGAAAGGGGTAGAGGAGTGTGGAGCCCCGGAGGCTCTCTGCAGGCTGTGAGAAACCTCCCTGGCTAGGGAGGGGTGGGGACGGTGGGGGAGGGTGGCAGACACCCAGGCCTGCGGTGTGGGGAGGACCTGGCAGGCCCCGGGACAGTGCACGGGCAGGCTGGGCCCAGGCCTGGCTGCCGGGCAGGGGTGCACTTTTAGGGTGAGGGTAGTTCTTTGGAGGGTGGTCCCTTTTGCCTCCCGCCTGGGGGTGGGCGCCTGGGGAAATGGGGGCTGGGTAGGCCCGGGGCGAGAGGTGCTGATGGTCTCTGTCCCCACAGGAAAGAATCTCTATACAAATGAATACGTGGCTATCAAATTGGTGAGTCGGCCCCTCCACCCCACCCCCGCTGACACACCCCCAGGGATATCTGGGCAGCGACCAGGGCCCCCAGTGACTCGCGCCTGTGCCCCCAGGAGCCGATCAAGTCCCGGGCCCCACAGCTGCACCTGGAGTACCGGTTCTACAAGCAGCTCAGTGCCACAGGTACCGGGCAGCCGCGGGCGGGGCGGGGGCTGCGCAGGGGCAGGGAGGGGGCCGCTGCCGCACGCCCGTGCGTATGTCCTCCGCCGCAGAGGGCGTCCCTCAGGTCTACTACTTCGGCCCGTGCGGGAAGTACAACGCCATGGTGCTGGAGCTGCTGGGACCCAGCCTGGAAGACCTGTTTGACCTGTGCGACCGGACCTTCACGCTCAAGACGGTGCTGATGATCGCCATCCAGCTGGTGCGTGGTGGGCGGGGCCCGGCGGGGAGCACGTGGGCCAGGGAGGGCCGGGCGGAGGCACGCCCGCGGACGCCGCTTTGCCGCCTGCAGATCACGCGCATGGAGTACGTGCACACCAAGAGCCTCATCTACCGGGACGTGAAGCCCGAGAACTTCCTGGTGGGCCGCCCGGGGACCAAGCGGCAGCACGCCATCCACATCATCGACTTCGGGCTGGCCAAGGAGTACATCGACCCCGAGACCAAGAAGCACATCCCGTACCGCGAGCACAAGAGCCTGACGGGCACGGCGCGCTACATGAGCATCAACACGCACCTGGGCAAGGGTGAGCTGCGCGCGCGCGGCGGGGGGCGGGTGCCCGGGCCCCGCTGAGGCTGCGCCCCTGTCCCCGCAGAGCAGAGCCGTCGCGACGACCTGGAGGCGCTGGGCCACATGTTCATGTACTTCCTGCGCGGCAGCCTCCCCTGGCAGGGGCTCAAGGTGCGCGCGGGCCGGGCAGGCTGGCGGGCCGGGTGCGGGGCAGGAGCAGGGCTGACCGCAGACCTCCGCAGGCCGACACGCTCAAGGAGCGGTACCAGAAGATCGGGGACACCAAGCGCGCCACGCCCATCGAGGTGCTCTGCGAGAACTTCCCAGGTAAGGGGTCCTGGCGCCCCGGCCCCGCGCCCCCACCCCAACCCCGCGCCCCCACCCTCGCCGAGGCCCGGTTGGCGCTGTCTCTGCAGAGGAGATGGCCACGTACCTGCGCTACGTGCGGCGCCTGGACTTCTTCGAGAAGCCGGACTATGACTACCTGCGCAAGCTCTTCACCGACCTCTTCGACCGCAGCGGCTTCGTGTTCGACTATGAGTACGACTGGGCCGGGAAGCCCCTGGTAGGTGGGGGGCCCCGGCGTGTGTGCCGGCGGTGGACCGGTAACCGCCCTGACGGGGATGGGTGGCGGCGCTGCAGCCCATCCTGACCCGGGCTCTCCCACCCGCAGCCGACCCCCATCGGCACCGTCCACACCGACTTGCCCTCCCAGGCTCAGCTCCGGGACAAAGCCCAGCCACACAGCAAAAACCAGGTGAGGCCCGGGCGGGACCGACGCCCCAGGGAGGGGCGCAGGCTGCCAGCGTGACTCCTCACTGCCCCCGCCAGGCGCTGAACTCCACCAACGGGGAGCTGAACGCTGACGACCCCACGGCGGGCCACTCCAACGCCCCCATCACGGCGCCTGCAGAGGTGGAGGTCGCCGATGAAACCAAGTAAGGCTCTGGGGCAGCCTCCTGGGTGTGGGGGGGCCCTGGGTCCCCATGAGGGTGGGGGAGCTCGAGGCCTGGGCCGCCCCCACCCACCCCTCCGTCCTCACCCTGGGCCGCCCCCGCCCACCCCTCCGTCCTCACCCTGGGCCGCCCCGCCCCCCCTCGGTCCTCTCACACTGGGCCCCCTCCCTCCCTAGATGCTGCTGCTTTTTCAAGAGGAGAAAGAGAAAATCGTTGCAGCGACACAAGTGACCGGGCGCATGCAGCCCCCTGAATCTTCTCCGTGCAGCCCCTTGGGGCGCGAGCTTGTGTGAGGCCCTCGAGGCCCACCCACAGCGGCCCAGGGCCAGACCCTGACTGGAAGCCAGGACGCAGACTGCAGGGGCCGCCCTGGCTCGGCTGGCGGCCCCACCCCGGGACGTGGGTCACTCCCTTCACGTAAGACTTTGGCGAAATTCCTACACCTGTGTCTAGTCCTCCCCTCCAAGAGCATTAACTATTTAAAACAAGGAAAAAAGGAAAAAAAACAGAGGCCCGCCCTGCCCCCACGCCTGCCCCTCCGTTTCTTTGCTGAAGTGAGTAGTGTGATCTGGGGGCCCTGGCTGAGGCCCCGCCCCGCCAGCCGCCCCCGTTAGCGTCATAAAGTCCAGCTTGTCTCCCTCGATCCAAAGGCCGTTTTCTCGAGGGGAGGGCAGGCCCGGCCTGGAGGGGTGCTGTGGGGCCGTCTTGCCCAGGCCCTCCTGGGGGGGGCACAGGCATTGCTGCCAGGGGTGAGGCCGTGCTGCAGGCCTCCCCGAAACCAAAGGGGAAGGCAGGGGTGGGGCCGCAGCTGAAGCCGGCTCCCCAACCAAAATGCTGCACCAAAGCTTGGGCGCCGCAGCCTCTTCCCGGCCTGGCCCCGGCGAGGGCAGGTGGGCCCTGCTCCCAGAGGCTGTGCCCCGACGCCCAGAACCCGAGGCGGGACGGCCGGCTGGCGTCGCCCTGCTCAGCCCCGGGCCGTGCTGCGTGGGGGCGCGGGCACGGGGCTTCCTGCCTCTCTGCGCCGCCGCCCGGCCAGCGGCCAAGACAAACGCCTTAAAGCCCCGGCCCAGCCCCGCAGGTGTGTGCGCAGGGGCCTGGGGGCGCCCTGGACTGGCAGGCTGTCCCCAGCGGGGTTGCCTGGAGGCTGCCAGGCAGCGTGGGGCAGCTTGGGGCCGTGCCTGGGCCGTGGCTGGGAGTCTAGGTTTTGCTTTACCAAGTGTACAGAAGTGGCATTTTCGTTTCTCTGACGCTCCCTTGAAGCCATAGAATTTAGGGGCTTTTTCTAAAAAATAAAAAAAAATGAAATCAAACCCAAGTGTTTGTTGTGTCTGGACTTTGTACGAAGCTTGGCGTGGAGCAGACAGTGCCTCCATCCCAGCCCGCCCACGGGGGAGGGACAGGTCAGGGAGCGAAGGCGGAGGAGTGGAAGGTAAGGAAGATGGAAGCAGAGGGGAGAGCTGGGCTCTGTCTGGGGAGAGGGCAGGAGACCGTTTTCACCGACCATGGAAAGGGGAAGTCACAAACATGCAACTGTGTGCCTGGTTCCCGTTCCCCGAAGCTGCACAGAGACCCGGAAAACCTCAGTGACGGGGCCCAGGCGGGGGGTCTCGGCCATCTCTCACGGCAGAAGGCCTCCTGACGCGCTCTGTTGACGCAGCAGGGAAGCAAGCGCCTGCACGGGGCCCCCACAGCACGGTGGAGGAATCGGCGGTAGCTCCCGGAAAAGCAGAGGGAGCTGCAGGAAGCTGAGGACCGTGGCAGCTCGTCCCGTACCTTCTCCCAAAAAATTCCCCGATGCTCAGCAGCCGGGGGCAAGCGTCCACGCGCAGCTGCGTTTGCAAGGGAGATACAGGCAGAAATCCCCAAATGCCGGGTGGGGTCTCCGTCTCCACCCCAGACCTCCTGCAAGGCTGAGGGGAGTGAAGGCAGCAGAGGGCAGCGGCTGGGGGAGGGGGAAACTCCCACCCTCCACGCGCAGCCGAGGAAGCCCCCCCCCCCCCGCAGACGAGTCACCGTGAACTGAAGGGGACACACGGGTCCCTCCCAGGAAGCACTGGAGACCAGAAAACCATCCCAAATCAGAGACTCAGAAGCACAGAAGTGGACAAACCACCGACAATGAATTGAATTCAGGAAGGAAACATGGGAAAAAGAAAAAGTCGTTTTGGAAATGAATAAATCGCAAGGTCCCCGAGACCCCCATGAAAATGGGAGGAAAGGCAGTGAAGGCAGAGTAACAGTGAGGAGGGGAAACAAGACGAGCGGCTGCCGGACACGGCGCCAGGTCCCTACGAGGGGCCAAGAAAAGCCGGGCTTCGAGTCTTCCAAGAAGGGAAACGGAGCAAGCAGGTAAGACCCTTGTCCAAGGTGGCTTCGCAGAAAAGGACCTGAATCTCCACGTTGAACGTGCACCTGAGAAAATGAAACCAGAGCAGTCAGCCGGAAGCAGTGGCTCACACCTGTAATCCCAGCACTTTGGGAGGCCGAGGCGGGTGGATCACGATGTCAAGAGTTCAAGACCAGCCTGGCCAACGTGGTGAAACCCCATCTCTACTAAAAATATGAAAATTGGCCCAGCGTGGTGGCGGGTGCCTGTAATCCCAGCTATTCAGGAGGCTGACACAGGAGAATCGCTTGAACCTGGGAGGTGGAGGTTGCAGTGAAGATCCCACCATTGCACTCCAGCCTGAGAGGCAGAGCAAGACTCTAAAAAAAAGAATCAATTTTAAGACACAGCCGGCCGGGTGCGGTGGCTCACGCCTGTAATCCTAGCACTTTGGGAGGCCAAGGTGGGTGGATCACCTGATGTCAGGAGTTAAAGACTAGCCTGGCCATCACGGTGAAACCCCATCTTTAAAAAAAAAAAAAAACAAAAGACACAGCCTACTTCACTGACACTTCCTTGAGGCCACAAATTCAAGACCAGCCTGGGCATCAGAGACTCCATCTCTACAAAGCACAACAAAAATTAGTCGGGCTTGGTGGCACATGCCTTTAGTCCCAGCTACTTGGGTGTCTGAGGTAGGAGGATGGCTTGAGCCCAGGAGACAGGCTGCAGAGAGCAAAAGGACCCCGTCTTGTGGCCGGGCACGGCGGCTCACACCTGTCATCCCAGCACGTTGGGAGGCCGAGGCGGGTGGATCACGATGTCAAGAGTTCAAGACCAGCCTGGCCAACATGGCAAAACCCCAACTCTACTAAAAACACAAGAATTAGCCGGGTGTGGTGGTGGGTGCCTATAATCCCAGCTACTCGGGAGGCTGAGGCATGAGAATGGCTTAAACCCGGGAGGTGGAGGTTGCAGTGAGGTGAGATAAAAAGACCCTATCTCAAATTTGTTAAAGGTGAGACCAAGGGTAGTACCAGTGTAACATGTGACAAAGTAGAAATGACGTAACTGAAAGTCAGTTGGCAAGAGGGAACTCCGATGAGTTCACTGATGGTTTTCCGGGCAGTAGCTTGGGGATAAGGATTACCCATAATGTGTCTCTTTTTAACCCATATGTTAACCTGTTCGATGCTCTTCAGTTTTTCCTACTGATCAGAAATTACCTCTGGGATAATTTCAGCCCGAAGAACTTCCTTCAATTTTTTTTTTTTTTTTTTTTTTTTTAGGCTGGGACAGAATTTCACTCTTGTTGCCCAGGCTGGCGCGCAGTGGTGCGATCTCGGCTCACCACAACCTCCGCCTCCCGGGTTCAAGTGATTCTCCAGCCTCAGCCTCCCAAGTAGCTGGGATTACAGGCATGCTCCACCACGCCCGGCTAATTTTTATTTTTAGTAGAGACGGGGTTTCTCCGTGTTGGTCAGGCTGGAAATCACCCGCCTTGGCCTCCCAAAGTGCTAGGATTACAGGCGTGAGCCACCAAGCCCAGCCTCAGCATTTCTTACAGTGTAGTGGTTTTTTTTTTTTTTTTTTTTTTTAAGATAGGGTCTGGCCCAGGCTGGTGTGCAGTTGCACAATCATAGCTCACTGCATCTTCGACCTCTTGGGCTCAGCCTCCTGTTTCTGGGACCACAGATATGCACCACCACACCCAGCTAAATTTTTTTTTTTTTTTAAGTAGAGAGAGGATTTCCTGTCTGGCTATTGTTGTCAAGACACTTGAGGAGGATGAGGTGGGAAAGTGATCCTGGGATTAGAAGCATGAGCCACCACACCTGGCCACATCCAGCTTTGTTGGTAACAAATCATAGATCATCTCAGCTCTTCATTCTCTGAAAAAATATTTATTTCACCTTTCTTAATAAGGATGTTTTTGCTGGGAGTGGGATTCCGGGTTGACAAAGTAGGTGTTGTGACAAGTCTCGCTCTGTCACCCAGGCTGGAGAGCAGTGGTGTGACTTTGGCTCACTTCAGCCTCCACCTCCCAGGTCAAGCAGTTCTGCCTCAGCCTCCAGAACAGCTGGAATTACAGGCATGCATCACCACGCCTGGATAATTTTTATATTTTTAGTAGAGATGGAGTTTCATTGTGTTGGCCAGGCTGGTCTCGAACTCCTGACCTCAGGTGATCCACTGCCTCAGCCACCGAAAGTGCTGGGATTACAGGCATGAGCCACCGTGCCCAGCCAACAAAGTTTTTGAAATGTTTTCATTTATTGCCTTTCAGCATTTTAAATACATTGTTCCATTATTTCTGTTGAGAGGTTAGCTGCCATTGTCTTTCCCTTCGAAGTAATGTGCCTTTTTTGTCTGGCTGCTTTCAGTGGTTTTTTTTTTTATCTTTGGTTTAAGTGTTTTGACTATGGCTTTCTTTGCATTTATCCTGCTTGGGATTTACTGAACTTACTGGATCTGCGAATTGATGTCTTTCATCGCTTTTGGAACTCTCTAGCTGTTACCTCTTCAAACATTTCAGCTTCATTTTCTCTGTTCTCCAGGACTGCTGTTACCTGTATAGATGACCATTCTGTATTATTCCCCTGGTCTCTGATACTCTGTTCTGGTTTTTAATTGTTTTCCTTTCTTTTTTTTGAAACAGGGTCTCACTCTGTCACCCAGGCTAGAGTGCAGTGTGTGATCACAGCTCACTGCAACCTCGACCTCCTGGGCTCAAGTGATCCTCCCACCTCAGCCTCCTGAGTAGCTGTGACCACAGGCACTCACCACGCCTGGCTAATTTTCTAATTCTTTGTAGAGATGGATTCTAACCATGTTGCCCAGGTTGGGCTCAAGTGATCCTCCGGCCTCGGCCTCCTGGTGTGCTGGGATTACAGGTGTCAGCCACTGTTTTTGTGGTTTAAATTTGCTATTAATTTTCTAGTTTCTTGAGCTAAAAGTTTAGACCATCAGTCTTAAACCTTTTTTTTTTTTTTTTTTTGAGATGGAGTTTCACTCTTGTTGCCCAGGTTGGAGTGCAATGGTGCAATCTTGGTTCACCGCAGCATCCTCCTCTTGGGTTCAAGAGATTCTCCTGCCTCAGCCTCCTGAGTAGCAAGGATCATAGGCCTTCACCACCACATCTGGCTCATTTAGTATTTTCAGTAGAGACGGGGTTTCTCCGTGTTGGTCAGGCTGGTCTCAAACTCCTGACCACATGATCTGCCCACCTTGGCCTCCGAAAGTGCTGGGATTACAGGTGTGATCCACCGTGCCCAGCCCTAAACCTTTCTTATTTTCTGCTCTCTGCGTAAAAAATTCCCTCGCAACTCTTCTCTAGCCAGATCCCCAAGTTGTGGTACAATTTCAGTATCATTCAGGTCAAAGTATTTCCTGATTTCCACATGGTTTCTTCTTTAGCCTACATTTATGTAAAAGTATTTCTTAAACATCTGGGGACTTTTTTTCTCCTAGAGTTGATTCTGTTGGATTCCCCTGTAGCCACACAAGACACGCTGCACAAATTCTTCTTTAGAACTGCATCATGGTTTGTCACATTCCTTTTTTGGTCATTGCTTCCTGTGTACTTGAAAAGAGTATGTGTTCCGCAGGGGTTGGGCAGAGTGATTGAGGCCAGACTTACTGTTCATGTTCTCATCTGACCATCTGCATCTTTTAATCGGAGCATTGAAATCCGTTTACACTTCACGTGATGATTGACATGGTTAAGTCTGACATCTTCCTGGATTTCTCGACTCTTTTGTTTTTACTTTCATTTTTGAAGAGCCTAAAATTCTGTTTTGGCAGTACTTTCTCCCGGTTGCTTTTAAGTTTTTTTTGTTTTTTGTTTTTTGTTTTCTAGCCGGGTGTGGTGGCTCACGCCTGTAATCCCAGCACTTTGAGAGGCTGAGATGGGAAGATCACATCAGGAGTTTGAGACCATTCTGACCAACATGGTGAAATTCCATCTCTACTAAAAATGCAAAAGTTAGCCAGGCGCGGTGGCACGTGCCTGTAATCCCAGCTACTCGGGAGGCTGAGACAGGAGAATCGCTTGAACCCGGGAGGGGGAGGTTGCAGTGAGCCGAGGTCACACCAGTGCAGTGCACTGCAGCCTCCGTGACAGAGCAAGACTCCATCTCAAAAAGGGATATTTTTCCATTTTTTTCCAGCAGTTTGGCTTTGTGTGACTTCTGACTTACGATACTTTTTCAATCCCACTTTGGGTCACAGAGTTTTGTTTTGTTTCTTAAGATGTGTGGGTCAGCGTCTTTCTTTCATTTTGGAAAATTCTTGGCTGTCACCTCTTCAGCTGTAGCTTGAGTCATTCTCTCTCGTCTCCCTCTGGGACTCCACTGCCACATATGTTACACCCTTTGACTTTGTCACTATCAATCTATTGTTTTTCCATTGTTTTTACTCTCTGTGCTTCACCTCGCATATTTTTCTCTTTTTTTAGACGGAGTTTTGTTCTCGTTGCCCAGGCTGGTGAGTAGTGGCGCGATCTCGGCGCACTGCTCCGCCTCCGCAGTTGCAACGATTCTCCTGCCTCAGTCTCCTGAGTAGCTGGGACTACAGGCGCCCACCACCACGCCTGGCTCATTTTTCTATTTTTAGTAGAGACAGGGTTTCGCCCTGTTGGCCAGGATGGTCCTGATCTCCTGACCTCATGATCTGCCCACCCTGTCCTCCCAAAGTGCTGGGATGACAGGTGTGAGCCATCGCGCCGGGCCTGTAAGTTTTGAATGGATGCTGGACATTGTGAGTGACTGACGGTGGAAGCTCATGCTGGTGTGGTCTTCACAGGGCTGTGTTTTCTTTGGGCCAGGGCCAGAGGATCAGCAGCCCACGGAGACCCTAGCAGGGTTTTGTTTGCGGAGTGACGAGGGCTTGCTTCGGCTCTGTCCTCCCCAGGGGTGCTGCCCTAGCTGCTCGTGTGTGACCCCTCTGGTGTCTTAATTAGGAGCCCAGGGTGTTTCCTGTTAATGTGTTCTTGTAGAGATGGGGTCTCGCTGTGTTGCCCAGGCTGGCCTTGAACTCCTGGCCCCAGGCAGTCCTGCCTCAAGCCCGCAAAGTGCTGGGGTTGCCGGTGTGAGCCACCATGCTTGGCCCCAGGTGTTCAAGGCCCCCACCTCCACAGGGCTCCATCTCCACGTCCTGCTCCCGGCACCACAGGCTGTGCAAATGTGCCCAGTCTTAGGGAGCTACTGCTTTTTTTTTTTTTTTTAAACACAGAATCTTGGTCTGTCACCCTGGCTGGAGTTCAGTGGCACAATCTCGGCCCACTGCAACTTCAACCTCTCAGGTTCAAGCGATTCTCCTGCCTCAGCCTCCTGAGTGAGTAGCTGGGATCACAGGCATGTGCCACCACGCCTGGCTAATTTTTGTATTTTTAGTAGAGATGGGATGTCACCATGTTGGTCAGGCTGGTCTCAAACTCCTGACCTCAGGTGATCTGCCTTCCTCAGCCTCCCAAAGAGCTGGGGTTTACAGGTGTGAGCCACCGTGCATGGCCTTGCTGTGAGGTTTCTTGATGTCTTGCCCTGCACGTGTGCACCTGAGGACGCAGCGGACAGCTTGAGTCTTTTTGTTTTTGCCATCGAGGCCAGAACTGGGCACTCCCTACTTCCTCTCCATCCCTCGTGTCCATGGTCCGCAGCAGCCAGCAGGACCTCCCCACAAACTTCACTGTGTGTGGGTTTGGAGGGGGGAGTGGAGTGCTGAGTCAGGGTCTTGCTGTTGCCCAGGCAGGAGGGCAGTGGTGCTGTCACCACACTCTCGGCCTCCCGGCCTCCCGGGCTTACGTGCGGGTTAAGGAGGGGGGTCTCATGGCACTGGCAGACCACACTCACTCAGGGCTCAGGACATCCTCAGCCCACTGTGGCCCCCACGGCAGGCCAGAGAGTGAAGGGGAACAAGCGGCGTGCACGCAGGCCAGGTACGTTTATTTATTTATTTAAAAAAATCACCTGGGGATGTGGTCTGAGGAGGCCATCCACCCCCCATGGCTTTGGGGAGGAGGCAGGTTCCAGGAGTCACAGGGCGGAAACACGCAGGGGTTGGTGGGGGCATGGCCTGGGGCGGGGAGAGGGTGTCCCCAGCACCTGGGGGGCTCCCACGGCACCTGGCAGGTTGGGGCCATGGTATGTACAGGCGAACAGTGCCCCTGGACCCAGTTGGGCCGGCCGAGGCCCCATCCTGCAGCAGGGGAGTTCGGGCACAGGGTCTGGGTCCCGCCCGGGGCCCCATCCAGGGAGGCTGGACAGAGGTGGCCCTGGGCTGTGCCCATCAGGCAGATGAGGATGGGAGCCGCAAACTACTGCCCACCTGGGCCAGGGGTCGGCCGGCAGGGGCCATCCCCACCCTGAAGCCTCTCAGAACTCAGCCCAGCTCCAGGCAGTGGCATCGCCCTGCAGGCTGGGGTCGGGTGGTCCCGGGCGCATGACAGCTGGGGCCCCAGTGTCCCGAGGAACAGAGAGGAACAAAAGGAATGGCAGGTCTGGAACCCATGGCTCTAGAAGCGGCGCCACCCAGACCGGCCCCCAGCAGGGAATCAGGGATCGCAAATGCATTGTAATGTGCAGTGAAGGGAATCGGGAAGGCCTGCCGCAAACCGCGGTCAGGCGACTTGGGCAGGTGCCCTGAGCTACAGGCCCATGGGGCCTGGCCCAGGCTGGCACAGCCCTGTCCCCAGTCCTGAGGGATTGTCTCCACAGGGCATGGCCACCGGCCCCGCCACCTCCCCGGCTGCCTGGATCCAGCAGCGACACTCATTGTGAACACAAGGAAGCCCCTTCCTGATGCTGAGAAAGGTGGCATGGAGTGGACAGTGGCCGGGGGGACACGGGGCTCTGCCCCACGCAGGGCGGCCCAGCAGCGGCTGATGATGGCCTGGGGCCGAGGCTGTCCCCGTGGAGGAAGGACCGTGTGGGGCCTAGGTGTAGAAGATGACCTCAGGGATCTGGCCGTCCTCCACGGACGTCCCGTTGTTGTTCCCGGCCGCGTAGCAGAAGGTGAAGCAGGTCTTCGCGCCCGTGGTGGGCGACTCGTGTGTCACCTTGCGCAGGCCTTTGGTGCCGTAGTGGGAGTCTGGGCCCTGTTGGGGTGGGGGTACAGTGAGCGCAAGGACCACCCGGCTGGGCTGCCCAGATGTGGACAGGGCGAGGCCCCAAAGAGGCCAGGGTGGCCGCCTCTGGAGCGTGTCTGCTGTGCCCAAGGCCTTGAGATGGGCCCCAGCCCCACCCCCGGCGGCGCACCTTGAGCGTCGCGCAGGCCGTGTAGTTGACGTTGGGCAGCACCTCCACCGGCTCCTTGAACATGACACGGAAGGTGCTGGCTGAGCCGTCGCAGCTGAATCCCGTGTCGTTCTGGCCCAGGACAGTGTTGCTGTCCGTGTGGATGATCTGTGCGGAGGGGGAGGCTCAGGCCTAGGAGGGCCGACAGGGACCCCCACAAGGCCCAGCCCACCTGCCCGGCACGGGCAGCGCAGGGACCAGGGCCGGGGATCGGCCAGGGTTCCATGGAGGTGGGGAGAGGACATGGGGCGGAGTGGGGCCTGGAGGCTGTGGGGCGGGGCCTGGAGGCTGTGGGGCGGGGCCTGGGGCTGGTACCTGGATGTTCACTTGGTAGTCAGTGGGCCCGTGGATGGATCCGTACAGCCCAAATCCCACCACAAATATGCGCTTGTTGACCGAGAACCTGTGTGGCAGATGAGAAGACCATGTGGATGTCCACGGACAGCCCTTGGGGAGCTGTCGCCAGCCCACCACCACACCCCTATCATCCCTGAGTCCTCCCACCCCCATGCCCAGCCTCCCCCCCAAGGCCAGGCCCCCATCATCCCCGAGTCCTCCCACCCCCATGCCCAGCCTCCCCCCAGGCCAGGCCCCCATCATCCCTGAGTCCTCCCACCTCCTCCCACACTGGACTCCGAGCCCCACCTGATGCGGTCGCTGGTGCCGCTGTAGCCCCAGCGACTCTCCACCTGCTGGAAGCGGTTGATGCTGCACTCCTTGCCGCGCAGGCAGCAGCGGGGCCGGTCGATGAACTCCACTCTCGGCTTAGGGTTGACGGTGAAGTGCAGGAAGAGGCTGACCACCTCGCGGTCCACCAAAATGCCTGACTGTGCAGGGCCTGCGGCACAGGGAGGGTGTCGGGGGAGGGCCGGGCTGCCGCCCAGACCCCAAATGCCCAGAAGGACACAGTCCTTCCCCCTAAAATGTCTGTGTCGGACTTTCAAGGTGCGGGACCCAGGCGGCCCCCCCTGGGGAAACTGCCACCAGCTGTGGCCCCTGCTGAGTCCTCCCAGGCTTTCGGGGAGGGGTTCCAGGGCACAGACCAGAGGCTGACAGATACGTTCACTCAGGGGCAAAGTCTCAGGGTCTGGCCCTGCTGCAGGGACCGTCTGTCACTTTACTGTGGGTTGGGGGAGAGCTCCACTGCCTGTTTTCTCAGGGCCGTCGGCCAGGAGGGGTCACTGCAGCTCTGCACTAGGCCTCACCTCCCAGGCCACAGCCCCAGCTTCTAGAAGTGGCTGGGGGTTCCTCTCCACGGTGGGCCCTGAGCACCCACCTCCCAAAGCACGCACACGCCAGGGGAGATGGCCAGCTCGCCCCGGGCAGGCTCCAGGAGCCAGGCTCTTAATCCTGGTGCAGAGATGTGGCAGGTGGAGGGGCCGTGCGTGGGACGTGAAGGGGCACAACGGGGGTCCACCCTCCACCCCCGGAGCGCGGGACACACAGCAACCACCCTCTGCTCTAATCACAGCGGCTCCCGGTGCTGCCCGCCTGAGACAATCACTCATCAACCAAAGTGGGCTCAATTCTGCATTGCTCACCATGAGCCAGCCCAGTGTGGACACCGGGTCAGTAACTGGTGAGAAACAATGATTACGGGTTATGGGAATTGGGAATTTTTTTTTTTTTTGAGACAAACTGAGTTTTCCTCTTGTTCCCAGGCCACGGCCCCATCTCTGCTCAGAGGCAACCTCTGCCTCCTGAGGAGCTGGGATTACAGGCATTCACCACCACGCCTGGCTAATTTTGTATTTTTAGTAGAGACGGGGTTTCTCCATGTTGGCCAGGCTGATCTCGAACTCCCGACCTCAGATGATCTGCCCACCTTAGCCTCCCAAAGTGCTGGGATTACAGGCGTGAGCCACTGTGCCCAGCTCATTTTGTATTTTTAATAGAGTTGGGGTTTCACCATGTTGGTCAGGCTGGTCTCGAACTCCCGACCTCAGATGATCTGCCCACCTCAGCCTCCCAAAGTGCTGGGATTACAGGTGTGAGTGACCATGCGCAGCCAACAACTGTAGTTTTCAAAAGGATGTAGCTGACCAGGTGTGGTCGCTCACACTGTAATCCCAGCACTTACTTGAGGAGGGTGAGGTGGGAGGATGGCTGGAGCCCAGTTCATGACCAGCCCAGGCAACAGAGCAAGACGCTGTCCCTACAAAAATACAAACGTAAGCCTGGAGTGGTGGTGGCACCTATAGTCCCCGCTAGGGTCTGAAGCAGGAGGGTCACTTGAGCCCAGGAGGTGGAGGGTGCAGTGAGCGGCACCACTGCACTCCAGCCTGGGCGACGGAGTGAGACCCTGTTGCTAAATCTGGTGACCTTCAGTCAGGGAAGAGCAGGGGCCGCGTGGGCCTCGGAAAGGACGGACAGCGAGTGCATCAGCCACAGGGCTGTCTCCCAGCCCCTTCTGGAACCTTCCAGGCCTATTTTGCTCCAGAGCTGGATGGCCCCAGGAAGTGAACAGCCGCAGGAGAGCAGGAGCGATCGTTAGGGCTGCCTCTCACGTGACCCTGGAGCGCTGGCCCTGCAGCAGGGGACCTCGAGGCCCACCCATGGGCGCACGACAGCTGTCCCGGCCATGCCGGAGCCTTCACAGGCTCATCTCAGACACTGGCGCCTGAACCGGCGGGTAGCACAAGAGCCCGAGCCGGGGCGTCTCTTCCCTCCTGGGCAGAAGCCACCAAAACACAGCTGGACGGACACGGGAGGCAGGGGGCTGGCAGTGCGCACGGCAGAGACAGAGCCGGGCCGGGGCTAACAGACGGCCCTGTGGACGCCCGCACGAGCCAGGTTTCTTCCCATCTCTCTACTCTCAGACATCCGCCAGGTTTTCTGCAGCAAACTCGGAGGCTGCTCTCCTGGGCACCAAGGAGCCCGTCTGTGTTCCCAGCACGGCCACCAGGTGTCACCGCTCTCCCAAGCCAGCCCGTGGGCCCCTGAGCTCTGTTACCTGCAGCGAACTCCTCGATGGTCATGAGTGGGAAGCGGATGAGGCCCAGCGCCTTGCCCAGAACCTTCCGCCTGTTCTCAGGCGTCACCTGCAGCTGCTGCCGCTGACACTCAGCCTCGGACCAGCGGACAACGGCGTTGAACAGCCGCACTTCACGGATGCCCAGAGTGTCGCGCTCCAGGACGGCCACCAGCGTGTCTGCGGGGTGGGGAAGCGGCTGCGTGAACAGGACGCCCACGTGCCCACCCTGCAGGACGCAGGGAGACTTAACAAGAACCAGCAGTTACAGCTGCCCTGGCAACTACGGCCTGTGGCCCAAACCTGGCCCTCCGCTTGTTTGTGTAAATAAAGCTTTATCAACACATGACCACACCCCTTCATCTTCCTAGGCTGTGATGGTTTTTAAGCCCCAAGGACAGAGTTGAGTAGCTCTGATAAAAGCTGTTCAGCAACAAAGTCAAAACCATGGACCATCAGAGGACGAGATGGTCACCACCAGCTGGGATGGTGATGTCTGCTCTGTGGCCTTCCAGCCAAGCCCTCCTGCCAAGGCCCCAGACTCCCCTGGGGCTGTGCTGGCCCCAAGCTCCCGCCCCGCTGCAAGTGGTGAGGCCCCAGCTCACCCGGGCAGCTCCCCCAGGGACCCCCAGGCCGAAAGCTCCCACCGAGGCCTGGCCCCTGGGCCCTTACCCAGGTCAATGTCGGTGAAGCCCTCCGCAGTGATGGCGTCCGCAGTGTTTTTGTCGATGTTCTCCAGGCATAGGCTGGCCAGCTGTGGCTCGTCGAACAGTCGCGCCTGGCAAGAGACACCGAGTGGGGGGTTGGGGAGGCATCAGCACCCAGCCCGCGGCAGATCCCCCACACAGAGCCGGCTCCAACACGGCCCTGACCGCTGCGCCTTCCTGAGCGTGGCCAGGAGCCACCTGGGGCTCAGCCACCAGGCTGGCCCTCCCGTGGGCCCAGGCCCCCTGTGTCCACTGACTGGGGTGGGAGAGTCCGGGAGTTCCCTCTCAGGACCTCAGAGGTCAAGGAAGGAAGAAATAGACACCCAGGTCCCTGCTGCTTTAGGCAAAAGGGACGCTGTGGCTGCTCTTGGAGGGCAGCAGGCCCGGGACCCCGAGTGACAGGAGGTGGTGAGGTGGCTGGGGTCAACCCGGTGACGCTCCCAGACTACAGGACAACTCCTGACAGGTGACGAAGCTGGACGTCACCTGTGCTCTAGGGGAACTGAGGCTGAGATGAAGGTGCTGTAAGGGCCTGTGCCAGCAGGACCCCGGGCGAGCCTTTCTGCAGGCCTCACCCTGAAGACATCCCTCAAGTGGGCTGGAGGTGGTTTTAGGGGCAGGGAGGCAGAGGCAGCCAAGAGATGGACCCTGGGGATTGAGATCCAGCCTCCTGTCAGGTCAGGCGGGCGCCTCTATGGCAAGGCGACTACAGAGGACCCCGACAAGAAACCCCTCCCTCTGGGAGTCGAGGATCTCCTGCATCTGACCTGCTGGGATGGAGAGGGAGAAGATTCCGGGTCCTTTCCAGGGTGCTAGACCCCCAAAGCCCATCAAAGGACCGGCACCACTGTACCCTCTGGGTGCCCCCAACCCCCAACCAGGAGCTCAGGGCCCCCACGGGCCGCCCACCTGTCCTGGCCCAACGCCCTCCTCTCAGCATCCCTGGCCGGCGCGACCTCCCCAGACCCCATGACGTCCCCAGACTGCAGAGCCCAAGTGGGGTCCCCTGAGACTCCCAGCCATACTCTGTCTACCTGACACTTCCTCAGAGAAGGAAAATTCTTTTTCTTTCTTTTTTAAATAATGTTACTTTTTTTTTAGCCGGACGTGGTGGCAGGCGCCTGTAATCCCAGCTACTCAGGAAGCTGAGGCAGGAGAATCGCTTGAACCCTGGAGGCGGAGGTTGCAGTGAGCCGAGATGGTGCCATTGCACTCCAGCCTGGGCAATAAGAGAAACTCCGTCTCAAAAAGATATATATATTTTACCTTTTTTCAGAGACAGGATCTCACTCTGTCACCCAGGCTGGAAAGCAGTGGCGTGATCTCTGCTCACTGTACCCTCAACCTCCTGGGCTCAGGCAGTCCCCCTGCTTCAGTCCCCCAAGTAGCTGGGATTACAGGCACGCACCACCATGCCTGACTAATTTATGATTTTTTTTTTTTTTTTTTTTTTTTAGTAGAGACAGGGTTTCACCATGTTGGCCAGGCTGGTCTTGAACACCTGACCTCTGATGATCTGCCTGCCTCGGACTCCCAAAGTGCTGGGATTACAGGCATGAACCACCATGCCCAGTCTGAATGTTTTTACATTTTTTTGTAGAAAAAAAAACGGTCTCCCCATGTTGCCCAGGCTGGTCTAAAACTCCTGGCCTCAAGTGATCCTCCCAAAGTGTTACGGCCCTTTCCGGGGTGAGCCATTGGAAAGGACCCCAAAAATTATTGGCAGGGCGTTAGCCTATGCGCCCTGCCAATAATTAAAGTATCACAGAAAAGTCCAAAACATTTTTTTTAAGACGGAGTCTCAGTCACCCAGGCTGGCGTACAGTGGTGAAATCTCAGCTCACTGCAACCTCCACCTCCTAGGTTGAAGCGATTCTCCTGCCTCAGCCTCCCACGTAGCTCGGATTACAGGTGTGAGCCACTATGCCCAGCTACTTTTTGTACTTTTAGTAGAGACGGGGTTTCACTACGTTGGCCAGGCTGGTCTCGAACTCCTGACCTTGTGATTCACCCACCTCGGCCTCCCAAAGTGCTGGGGTTACAAGCGTGAGCCACCGCGCCTGGTCCGGTTTACTTTTTTTTTTTTTTTTTGCTGTGGAGTCTCGCTCTGTCGCCCAGGCTAGAGTGCAGGAGCACAATCTTGGCTCACTGCAACCTCTGCCTCTCAGGCCCAAGCAATTCTCTTGCTTCAGCCTCCCTAGTAGCTGGGAATTCAGGCACCCTCTACTATGCCCGGCTAATTTTTGTATTTTTAGTAAAGACAGGATTTCGCTACGTTAGCCAGGCTGGTATCGAACTTTTTGACCTCAGGTGATCTGCCCTCCCAATGTACTGGGATTACAGGCGTGAGGCACCGCATCCAGCCAAAACACACTTTACTACCACGCAGGATCCGGCTGCTTCCTGGACCCGCCCCGGCCCCGCCCCCAGCCTTGGACCCGCCCCAGGCCCCACCTCCAGTCTGGGCCTGTCCCCACCCCCAGCCCGGGCCCCACCCCTTCTCTGCCTCCGGCCGGGCCTGACCCCGCCCCCGGCCCCACCCCTTCCCCGCCTCCAGCCTGGGCCCTTCCTCAGCCTGGCCTGGCCCCGCCCCCAGCCCGGCCCCGCCCCCGGCCCCACCCACCTGCGTGAGCAGCATGAAGGCGTTGTCCGCTCGCAGGTTCTTCTTGAGGAACTCCACGCAGTGGGCCTCGAGCGCCGGCACCGCGTACTTCTTGGCGGTGTATAGCGTGGTCATCACCGTCTCCGGGCCGATCTGCACCTCGTCCGAGTAGAGAAACCTGCAGTGACAACGCGGGTGCTGTGAGATGGGACCGCCGTGACCGGCCCAGGGGAGAGCGTCAGGGGACCTCTCAGACCATCAGCCCTGGCCGCCTGTCCCCGAGCCGGCAGGATCCAAATACCCCACATCAGATTCCCCGAGGAACCTTCCAGATTTAGCCCGTCAGTTGACCTCTGACCTAGGGACACGACTTGGCAGTGCGGTCACCCATGAAAACGAGCAAGAGGCTGAACCCGTCTACAGCACACACCCGGAAGCGTCTACACTCCCGGCCTTGTTCTGCCCGGGATGCCCCAGGAAAAGCCATTGGGGGCTGGGTGTTTCCTCCTTGGACACCTTTGCCATGAGAAACTCTTGGTTCCACACCTCAGGCCCCACCAAAAACCTCAACCACTTCTGGGTGGATCACAGAACCCAGCACGCCAACTAGGATCATGGATAATCGTGGACGTTATTACCATCTGCCTCCGAGTGGTCCCCACCATACTGAATACGGATCAGAAGTTGGGCTGATCAAAAATAGAAGCACAGGCCGGGCGCGGTGGCTCACGCCTGTAATGCCAACACTTTGGGAGGCAGAGGCGGGCGGATCGCGAGGTCAGGAGATCGAGACCAGCCTGGCCAACATGGTGAAACCCTGTCTCTACTAAAAATACAAAAATTAGCCCGGCGTGGTGGTGGGCGCCTATAATCCCAGCTACTCGGGAGGCTGAAGCAGCAGAATCACTTGAACCCGGGAGGTGGAGGAGGTTGCAGTGAGCCGAGATCACGCCACCCACTGCACTGCACCCTGGCGCGGCTCTGTCTAAAAAAAAAAAAAAAAAAAGAGTTGAAATGAGGAGCGCTGGATCAGGTGGTGAGACAGAAATGAGAAAGCTACAAACGACAGCGCCCAGGCTCTTCCCCAGATGAAACCGTGACTCTCCTCATGCGCTCTGCAGAGGGTCTGAGGGGCGCCTTCTGTGCTAGCATGTGTTTCTCAAGTTTTCTGTCTGTAACAGGGCAGAGGTTTCACCCAGGGCAGTCCTGCCCCCCAAGTGGACACTGGGTGATGTCCGGGGACGCCTGTGGCTGCCAGGACTGGGGGTGCTCCCAGCCTAGAGGGGGTACAGGCCAGGGATGCTGCTCAGCACCCTGCAGTGCCCAGGACGGCCCACCCCAGAGAACGATCCAGTCCCAGTGTCCACAGGGCCGAGATAAGACCTCCAGTGACTTATGTGCAGACAAAAATCAAGCCTGCTCCCTGCTCACAGCAGACATCAGGATAGAACCCCGATGGTGCGGACGCGTAAACCAGGGCCCCAGCTCCTGGGACTCACCTCCTCTCTCCCTCCCCACTCAGGGTGTGGATTTCAATGTGTGCAGCCTCCTGGGGCCCCAGCAGGGCAGAAGATCATGGGAGGCAGAGTCTCTTGAGGGTTTGTGGAAACCCTAACCCACGGGGGGTCTCATATGTGGGACATGTGGGATAGTGCCCCCTGAGGACACTGGGCAATGTCTGGGGACATTTGTGGTTGTCACAACTTGGGGAGCTCCTGGCATGGAGTGGGTGGGGGCCAGGGACGCTGCTGCTCCGTGCCCAGGATGGCCAACAGCGCCCAGGTGGGAACCCTGAAATGTGACAGTGCAGATACTCATGGTGATGCCGGCTGACCCATGTTACCCAGGCTGGTCTTGAACTGCTGGGCTCAAGCGATCCTCCCTCCTTTAGTCTCCCGAAGAGCTGGAATGACAGGCATGAGCCACCACACCTCACGATACTTTAGTGCTTTGGGTATAGAGCCAGGAGCGGGACTGCTGGTCCCATGGAAATTCTGTGTCGAGCCTTTTGAGGAACTGCCAGACTCCCTTTCACAGCAGTTACACCCCAACCGGCACCAGCTCCCATCTCCCCACAGCCTTAGCAACGCTTGTTATTTACGTTAGAGATCTGGTCTCTCCCCATCACCCAGACTGGAGTGCAGTGGTGTGATCACAGTTCACTGCAACCTCAAGCTCCCAGGCTCCAGTGATCCTCCTCCCTCAGCCTCCCAAGTAGCTGAGACTACAGGTGTGTGCCAACATGCCTAATTTTTTTTTTTAACTTTTAGTAGAGATGGGGCCAGGCGCAGTGGTTCACGCCTGTAATCCCAGCATTTTGGAGGCTGAGGCGGGTGGAGGTCAGGAGTTCCAGACCAGCCCGACCAACATGGTGAAACCCCGTCTCTACTAAAAATACAAAAATGAGCCAGGCGTGGTGATGTACATCTGTGGTCCCAGCTACTCAGGAGGCTGAGGCAGAAGAATCGCTTGAACCCGGGAGGTGGAGGTTGCGGTGAGCTGAGATCGAGCCACTGCGCTCCAAACTGGGTGACAGAGCAAGATTCCGTGTCAATAAAATAGGTGCCTCTGGAACCCCTCACGGTGCATGAACGTTCTAGAATTCCCACTGACACGGGCTCTGAGCAATTGTCAGCCAGGGTCTACGTTCTCTGAGGTCCCTCCCAGGGCCCGGCTCCCCGGCAGGAAGCATCCAGAAGCCTTACTTGAGCAGGGCAAGGAAGGCAGCAGGTTCCACGTCGGGCAGCTCGATCTCCGTGGACGTCGTGGCCATGCCCCCGTTGAACATGGCATCAAAGACGGCACTGCCCACGGCCAGCACAAACCTGGCATGAAAGAGAGGAGCTCCTGGTTAACCCCATGACTGCCACCTGATGGCGGGGAGGGCCTGGCCGGTGTCCTGGGTGATCACCCCAGCAAGACTTCCCGCCAGCCCCCAGCAGGAGTGTGCCAGGGCCGCCGATGTCAGGGGTTTCTGGAAGGGGCCTGGGACAGCAGGAGGGCGACGCAGATGGACACGACAAGGCCGGGTAGGGCTGGGGCCATGCCCTGGGATTCACAGGGCCTCACGCTCTGCCAGCCCCCACCATCCTCTGTCCTTCTAAGGTGTCAGGCACGCACTCATTCACTCATTCCCAGACGCATGCATTCATTCATTCACACACACATTCATTCATACTCATTCACTCACTCATTTATCCACATGCACACATGCATTCACTGACTCATTCCCTCCCATGGGCATGCACGCACTCTCTCATTCACTCACTCGCTCATTCATTCATGCATCTTCATTCATTCTTCATTCATTCACTCACTCATTCCCACATGCACTCATCACTCATTCATTCAGTCTCTCTCACTCACTCACGCACTCATCCACTCTCCATCACTTTCCTGCTCACGCATTCCCTCACCAGCACACGCTTCCCCAGGGAGTGGGCCACGGGCACAGGGCCTGGCCTCCCTGAGGGAGGCAGACTAGGACCGAGTGGCCGCACAGCCCCCAGTGAGCAAGGGGAGAGAGAGAGGAGCGTGGTCCTGCTGGGAACACAAGACCCGGGAAGCCCTGTGGGGTCACCTGAGCCAGCCACGCCCATGGGCAAGGGCATGGAGGCCCAGGGAACAGCAGGAGCATGGGAGGAGCACTGGGAGGCAGTAGGGCGGCCCCAGCTGGGAAAGCGGTGGCTCTCTGCCAGGTGTGGAGCGCAGGCTGCCTGCGGGGCGCACCCAGAGCCTCAGACTGTCAGTATCACAACAGGCCAGAGGGCACAGTGGGTACAGAGAGGCTGCTGGTGCCTCCCCGGCCTCCGCCAAGCTGGCTATGAACTCACGTTTGGCCAGGCCTGTGTGGGGCGGGGAGGATTCCACGGCTCCCAGGCTCAGGACACCACCCTGTGCTGTCCATGTGCGGTCCCCAGGGCCTGCCCCACGATGGCCTCCCAGGGGCCTGAGACCACACACGGTGTGGGGGGTCACCGACACTTGGTGGGAGCACAGACACTTGGGGGGTTCATAGACACTCGGGGCTGGGGGGGTTTGTAGACACTTGGCAGGGGGGGCCAAGACACTGGGGTGGGGGGTTCACAGACACTTGGCAGGGGGGCCCAGACACTCGGGGATGGGGGGTTTGTAGACACTCAGCCTGCACGCAGCACAGCACCTGCCCCAGGACATTGGGGTCCGTGCGTCACCTCTTCCCCGCCTGTTCCCTTCCAGGGCTCCCAGCACAGCAAATGCTGGGCCTGCAAAGCCTCCCCTGTGCGGAAGCCACAGGCTGCAGGTGATCCCACGCAGACAGGGCCTGCTTCTCACGCCTGCACACCCCCACCTCCAGGCCTGGCCAGGTGTCCTCCACACAGCTCTGGGAAAGCCCCCGCCTCCCACCACACGTGCCCCCAGACCCCCACAGGCCCTCGGCCCATCCGGGGCAGCCCAGGGCTTGAGCGCGCAGAGTCAGGTCAGAAACCAAGGCCGTGGCTTCCACAGGATCCCCGATCACAGCGTCCACATCCGCCCCGAACTCGGAACTCGAGGCCCATAAGCAGGGCCTGTGCAGACACCGTGAGTCAGGATGAAGACACCAGGGAAGGCGGGCCCTAGCCAGTGCCTGCGGTCCTTGGAAGAAGAAGAAACAGGCCGGGCACGCTGGCTCATGCCTGTCATCCCAGCATCTGGGAGGCCAAGGAGGAAGGATCGCTGGAGCCCAGGAGTTTGGACCAGCCAGGGCCACAAAGCAAGACCCCATCTACAAAATTGAAAATCAGCAAGGCATGGTCGTGAGCAACTGTACTTCCAGCTACGTGGGAGGCTGAGGCAGGAGGTCAAGGCTTCAGTGAGCCGTGATTATGCCACTGCACTCCAGCCTGAGGGACAGAACAAGACCCTGCCTGGAAAAAAAAAAAAAAAAAGGCCGGGCTTGGTGGCTCACGCCTTTAATTCCAGCACTTAGGGAGGCCGAGGCGGACGGATCACCTGAGGTCAGGAGTTCGAGACCAGCCTGGCCAACAGGGTGAAGCCCCGTCTCTACTAAAAACACAAAAATCAGCCCTATAATCCTAGCTACTCGGGAGGCTGAGGCAGGAGAATCACTTGAACCCGGGAGGCAGAGGTCGCAGTGAGCTGAGATTGCTCCACTGCACTCCAGCCTGGATGACAGAGCAAGACTCCATCTCAAAAAAAAAGAAAGAAACAGAGCGGGCAGCTGCACAGAGACACACACCGGGACTGGAACGGTATGGCCAGAGGCCAAGGACATCTGGAGCCCCCAGAAGCTGGGTGAGGCAGGAGGGTCCTCCCTTGAGACTCCAGAGGGAACGCCGTCCTGGGACGCCTTGACCCATGATCCTGGGCTCCCAGACTGGCACAGGATGAACCCACTGAGCTTGACCCCCAGTGTGTGGGTGCTGTGACTGCCGCCCACTTGTCTGCCCTCCTAGCCGCGTCCTTGGGTGGGGTGGGGACCAACCCTCGGGGCCCTGCACCGCCATCACCCACACCCAATTCCCTCCCACGCGACGTTCCAGAAATAGAGAGCCTGTGCGTGGGTCTTCTCTTTCTCAATTTAAAAACGCATCTCGGTCTCCTGTAGGGAGAACCTTTGACAAGGATTCAAAAGCAGAAAGCAGGAGGCGCTGAAGGGAGCCCGGCGTGGGCCGTCCGTGAACAGGCTGGAATCACAGCCCCCACCCCGACATGGGCACATCCCCAGGCAGCTCTGCCGGTCTCCAAGGCAGGGGACGCCTGCAACACTGAGCCCCTCTCTGGAGACCCCCACCGCACGGGCCTTCAGGATCCGACCCCCGGGCACTGCTACTGCCTCCTCTGCCCACAGTGAGTCCCCAGCCCCACTCCTGGCCGGCCCCCCCTTCACCTGTCTGTAACCCCACAAAAGCCACACAAAAAACACCCACAACTGCTCACAGCGGCACCATTCCCAACTCCGAACGAGGAAACAACCAGCGTCCATCGACAGACACGGCGCGGCCACCCACGCATCGGAACACCACCCAGCCACAACAGGCTGTGACGCGGGACACGGCGGGACGCACCTTGAGGACGTCGCGCTCAAGGAGAGAGGCCAGACACAGAAGGACAAATCCTGCGTGATCTACTCCCCGGAGGTCCCCAAGTCCTCAGATTCACAGCAACAGAAAGCAGGATGGGCGCTGGGCGCGGTGACTCACACCTGTAACCCCAGCACTTTGGGAGGCTGAGGCGGGTGGATCACAAGGTCAGGAGTTTGAGACCAGCCTGACCAACATGGTGAAACCCCGTCTCTGCTAAAAATACAAAAATTAGCCGGGCGTGGTGGTGCACGCCTGTAGTCCCAGCTACTCGGGAGGCTGAGGCAGGAGAATCGCTTAAACCTGGGAGGCGGAGGTTGCAGTGAGCCGAGATCACACCATTGCACTTCAGCCTGGGCAACAGAGCGAGAAGCTGTCTCAAAAAACAAAAAAAAAACCTATGCAGTGGAACCTCCATGAAAAGCTCTAACCACAGGGCTCAGAGCTTCCAAGGTGGAGGCCTCCTCCACGTGCTGGGAGGGCGGCCCACCCCCAGCCCAAAGAACACAGGTTCCAGTGCTCCAGTACCTTCTGAACTACACCCTGTGAACCCCTTCATCTGGCTGCAAAATGGCCTTTTTTTTTTTTTGAGCTGGAGTCTGGCTCTGTTGCCCAGGCTGGAGTGCGGTGTTGCGATCTCGGCTCACTGCAACCTCCACTTCCCGGCTTCAAGCAATTCTCCTGCCTCAGCCTCCCAAGTAGGTGGGATCACAGATGCGCACTATCACGCCTGGCTAATTTTTGTATTTTTAATAGAGACAGGGTTTTACCACGTTGGCCAGGCTGGTCTCGAACTCCTGACCTCAGGTGATCTGCCCACCTCGGCCTCCCAAAGTGCTAGGACTACAGGCGTGAGCCACGGCGCCCGGCCGAGGTATCCTTTATTAAATTGTCCATTTATTTTTTTAATTTTGTACAGATGCCGTCTCATTCTGTCCCCCAAGCCGGAGTGCGGTCACGCGACTGTAACTCACTGCAGCCTCAAGCTCCTGGACTCCAGCCCATTGCCCCGCCTCAGCCTCCCGGGAGCTGGGAACACACGTACGCAACAGAATGCCCGGCTAATTTTAAAATGTTTTGTACAGACGGGGTCTCACTATGTTGGCTAGACTGCTCACAAACCCCAAAGAGCTGCAGTTACAGGGAAACTGGTAACTGTTTCCTGAAGTTCTGTAAGCTGCTACAGGTAATCACCACACTCAACGACGGGGCTGCGGGGCTCCTGATTTTAGTCAGAGAGAAGTGTGGGCCCCCGGGGCCTCGTCCCTGTGACAGGCAACTGAAGTGGGGGGCACGGGGCTCGGCCGGTAACTGCAGGGTCTGTGCTGAGTCCGGGTGGGGAGTGGGAGGGTGAGTTGCATGCAGGATCCCAGCTGGCATCCACAGAATGAGGAAAGCACTTGGTGCAGAAACCCACACACTTGGTGCTAGAAGTACTGTGAGGAATAAAAACAGATTTTCCTTTACGTGCAAACAGAAACCGCGAGAGAGCCAGAGGGGCTACTCAGCATCAGAAGAAACACAGCACTTTAGGAGGCCCAGGCGGGAGGATCCCTTGAGTCCAGGAGCTGAAGACCAGTCTGGGCAACGTACCAAGACGACGCCTTGCCTTGTTTTCTACAAAAAGCTTAAAAATCAGCCATGTCGAGGCTGGCCACGGTGGCTTACGCCTGTCATCCCTGCACTTTGGAAGGCTGAGGCAGGTGGATCACCTGAGGTCAGTTCGAGCCCAACCTGGCCAACATGGTGAAACCCCGTCTCGACTAAAAATACAAACATTAGCCGGGTGTGGTGGTGGGCGCCTGTAGTCCCAGCTACACTGGAGGCTGAGGCAGGAGAATCGCTTGATCCCAGGAGGCGGCGGTCAAGGCGAATCACTAAGGCAAAGGGACAGATGAAGCTGGGAGCTGCCGAGGGCAAACCTGCCCCCTGTTCTATTCCTAAAGAAGCTACTAAGATAAAAAAGCCACATACCTCCCTCCCAATTTGTCCACAAGGAAATGCCTGGTGGACAAAGGACAGAGAGAACTCAGCCACCCCTCTGCTCGCTGAGATAAATGCAGATCTGACTGCTGCCTTTGGAAACCTAATCAGAAACTGGAAAGAATGAAACCAGCCAGCGCGGTGGCTCACGCCTGTAATCCCAATATTTTGGGAGGCCGAGGCAAGCGGATCACAAGGTCAAGAAATGGAGACCATCCTAGTCAACATGGTGAAACCCCGTCTCTACTAAAATACAAAAATTAGCTGGGTGTGGTGGCGTGCGCCTGTAGTCCCAGCTACTCGGGAGGCTGAGGCAGGAGAATCCCCAGAACCCGGGAGGCAGAGGTTGCAGTGAGCCGAGATCGCAACACTGCACTGCTGCCTCGGTGACGGAGTGAGACTCCATCTCAAAAAAAAAAAGATCTTTCCATCTTAGCTTCCCAAAGTATTAGGATTACAGGCTTGAGCCACTGAACCCAGCCTAGCACTTTGGTTAAAATATAAGTGGCTCATGCCTGTAATCCCAGCACTTTGGGAGGCTGAGAGAGGAGGATCATGTAAGCCCAGAATTTTGAGGCTGCAATGAGCTATGATCACACCACTGCACCCCAGCCTGGGCAACAATGTGAGGCCCCGTCTCCTAAAAATAAATAAAACAGGCCAGGTACAGTGACTCACTCCTGTAACACCCAACACTTTGAGAGGCCAAGGTGGGCAAATCACAGGGTCAGGAGTTCGAGACCAGCCTGGCCAACATGGTGAAACCCCATCTCTACTAAAAATACAAAAAAAAATTTAGCTGGGCACGGTGGTGGGCGCCTGTAATCTCAACTACTTGGAAGGCTGAGACAGGAGAATCGCTTGAACCCGAGAGGTGGAGGTTGCAGTGAGCTGAGATCGCACCACTGCGCTCCAGCCTGGGCCACAAGGTGAGACTTCGTTTCAAAAATAAATAAATAAATAAAATAAAACACAGAATATAAGTTCCACAAAGAAGGAGATGGTTTTCCGTCATGTTCATCTCCTGTAGCCAGCACCGTATTTCAGGGAGTCTCTGTAGGGTGGACAGATGGGTGGATGGGTGACTGATTCTTGAAAAGAGAATGTGTGAGACCAGCTGAGAAAGTGTTTTTTTAAAAAAAAAAAAAAAAAAAACAGAGTTTTGCTCTTTTTGCTCAGGCTGGAGTGCAGTGGCGCAATCTCGGCTCACTGCAACCTCCACCTCCAGGGTTCAAGCGATTCTCCTGCCTCAGCCTCCCGAGTTGCTGGGATTAGAGGCACCTGCCCCCACACCCGGCTAATTTTGTATTTTTAGTAGGGACGGGGTTTCTCTACGTCGCTCAGGCTGGTCTCGAACTCCCGACATCAGGTGATCCACCTGCCTTTGCCTCCCAAAGTGCTGGGATTACAGACATGAGCCACTCACTCAGCCTTTTTTTATTTTCTAAAGCGACACAGTCTTACTCCATCACCCAGGCTGGAGTGCAGTACTGGGATCATGGCTTACTGTAGTGGCGACCTCCCAGGCTTGGGTGACCCTCCTACCTGAGCCTCCTGAGTAGCCTGGACCACAAGTGCACGCCACCATGTCCAACTAATGAGGTCTTACTCTACTGGACAGGCTGGTCTTGAACCCCTGGGCTCAAGTGATCCTTCCACCTTAGCGTCCCAAAGCGCTGGGATTACAGGTGTGACCCACTGCACTCAGCCTGAAAAAGTCTTCAGAAAGAATAAAGTTGGGAAGAATTTGGTGAGCCGTTCTCAAAACATACCATAAAGCAGCAACCGTCAAACGTGTTATGAAACGAGGGAGTCACAAAGCAGTCAATGAAATGGGAGACCCTAAAACAGACTATTCTTTTTTTTTTTTTTTTTTTTTTTTTGTCGCCCCGGCTGGAGTGCAGTGGCGCAATCTTGGCTCACTGCCACGTCCACTTCCCGGGTTCAAGCGATTCTCCTGCCTCAGCCCCAGGAGTAGCTGGGATTACAGATGCCAGCCACCATGTCCTGCTAATTTTTGTGTTTTTAGTAGAGATGGGGTTTCACCACGTTGGCCAGGCTGGTCTTGAACTCCCGACCTCAGGTGATCCGCCCGCCTCAGCCTCCCGAGGTGCTGGGATTACAGGCGTGAGCCACCGCGTCTGTTCCACTTCTAGACCTCTCTGTGTTGCTGACAGTTCGTTGACAGAATGCATAAAGACATTTTAGGCCAGGCACGGTGGCTTATGCCTATAATCCCAGCACTTTGGGAGGCCAAAGCAGGTAGATCACCTGAGCTCAGAAGTTCACCACTACCCTGGGCAACATGACAGAAATACCATCTTTACTAAAAATACAAAAATTAGCCAGGTGTGGTGGCGGGCGCCTGTTTCCCACCTACTCGGGAGGCTGAGGCACCAGAATCACTTGAATCTGGGAGGCAGAGGTCACAGTGCGCGGAGATCTCAACACTGCACTCCAGCCTGGGCAACAGAGCAAGACTCAATCTCAAAAAGAAAAAAAAAAAGGAAAATTATATACTAATTTGATGGGACCAGCCGATGTGTCCATCTACAAAAGTGCAACCCTGAAGACCATCAGTGCTTCCTCTGAGCCCCGTGAGGGCATAGAGACGCTTAATTCCCGCAGGCCATTCAATGCACCATCACAGAGTGCCCGCTGCGTGCCAGGCTCCAGAGCAAGGCTTCGGGGCGGTGACATGAGAGGGGTGCGCATACAGGACTAGGAACAGCCAGAAGTTGCATGCAACCCCTGGCCTCCTCCCCAGCACAAATGCCAACCCCTCTGCTACCATCCCAGACATTGCGGCCACTGCCAAGGCTGCCCCCCGCCTCCTCTTTGCGACATCTCAGCTCACCCTGCACCCGAAATCCGGAGACACTCTAATCCCCTGAGACCACGCCCAAGCCCAGGCCACCTGCTCTCCTCCCAGCCCGCCCGGCTCCAGCCCCTCGCTGTTCCTCAGTAAAATCCAGACTTTATCCTATCACCCCCAGTTCTTCCTGATGTCCCCTCAACCTTTTTATTCTTTCTGAGGTGGAGTCTCGCTCTGTTGCCCAGGCTGGAGTGCAGTGGTGCAGTCTCGGCTCACTGCAACTTCTGCCTTCAGATTCAAGCAATTCTCGTGCCTCAGCCTCCTGAGCCGCCGGGACTACAGGTGGCTGCCACCACGTCTGCCTAATTTTTGCATTTTTAGTAGACGCGGGGTTTCACCATGTTGGCCAGGCTGGTCTCGATCTCCTGATCTCGGTTGACCCGCCCGCCTCGTCCTCCCAAGGTGCCAGGATTACAGGCGTGAGCCACCACAGCCGGCCTCAACGGCTGTTTTCCATCCGCTGTTTGGACTGGGGCTATCGGCCCCGCACAGGGTCTGTTTGTTCCCGCAGCCCTGAGGCAGACGTGTCTGAGTGACCCCGTTTCACAAGCATGGAAACTGAGGCACAGGGAGCTTGGGACACACTGCTCTGCCTGAACCCTCAGGCACGGGTACCGTGAATACATCCAAGCCAGTACTTGTGATGCTCCAGCCAGAAGTCTGGGGACCCCTGCCGCAGCCCCCCAGCACCCTCACCTGCCAAGCCGCCTCCTCTCCCGGCCACAGGGACTCACTTCCTCCAAAGAGGACCAGAATCCTCTACCCTCATTTCTGCCATCCCCACTGAGCCCTGAGCCCCCCACCCCCCTGCTGTCTCCTGCCTGGAGGCTGCAGCTGCCACTCCCCAGCCTTACTCCTGGGCCTCCACAGCTCGTTCCATGCTCAAAGTGGATCTGTCATGCTGGGCCACAGGGCCTCCCTCACTCCTCCTACTCCGGCCTTGCTGTGGCTCCCACCTGCCCAGCTCCTCTGGGCTCTGGGCCTTCCGTCCCTGAGCCTGTGGCACTGCATTCCCCGACAGCATCATTTGCTCAGGGGGTCGTTCTGGACCAGGTCAGTGGCCCCCTCTCCATTTTCAGCCCCCATGCCCTCCTGAAAGGCTGAGGACATACAGATAACCTTTGAACAAGGCGCGTTTGAACTGCACGGGTCCACTCAGACACGAAAGTTTTCGATACAGGCTGCCCCGAGGGTGCCAGCCCGTCCTGCCTCCCCTTCCACCTCTGCCACCCCCGGCAACAAGAGACCCACCCTCCTCCTCCCCAGCCCTCATGTGAGCACAGGCGCAGAGGCCTGCATGACCACTGTGGGAAGAGCAAACAGACTGTACCCCCTCCTTCTTTTTTTTGAGACAGAGTCTCGTACTGTCGCCCAGGCTGGAATGCAACGGTGTGAAGCCGACCCACTGCAACCTCTGCCTCCCAGGTTCACGTGACTCTCCCACCTCCCATGTAGCTGGGATGACAGGCACAGGCCACCACACCCAGCTAATTTTTGTATTTTTAGTAGGGATGGGGTTTCACCATGTTGGCCAGACTGGTCTTGAACTCCTGACCTTGTGATCCGCCTGCCTGGGCCTCCCAAAGTGCTGGGATCACAGGCGTGGGCCACTGCGCCCGGCTTGTCCTTCTTCTGGTTTTTGAGACAGTCTCGCTCTGTCTCCAGCTGGTGTACAGTGACATGATCTCGGCTCACTACAACCTCCGCCTCCTGGTTCAAGTGACTCTCCTTCCTCAGCCTCCCAAGTAGCTGGGTTAACAGGCGTGCACCACCACGCCCGGCTAGTTTTTGTATTTTAATAGAGACGGGGTTTCACCACGTTGGCCAGGCTGGTCTGGAACTCCTGACCTCAGGTGATCCGCCCGCCTCGGTCTCCCAAAGTGCTGGGATGACAGGTGTGAGCCCCCGCGCCCGGCCCCTTACCCTTTTCTGGGCAATCTTTTCTGGTCCCCAGCTTCCGTTATTGTGAGAACACGAAGCGGGTGTGATGCACTGCGTGTCCTCACCAGGCCTCCGGTCGGCGAGAAGCCATTCCTAGTTAGTTCCTGGGAGTCGAAAGCTGTTCTGGGATTTAGCCTGAGCAGGGGTCCGCGCCCCTAACCCCACACGTGGAGGGTCCGCTGTTCTAGGCCCGCCCACCTGACTTCACTGCTTTCTCCCACTGGGCCTCACTGTCCTCTCCCGAGCCCTGAGGGGGGCTGGACCCCTCGCCTACTTCTCTCCCGGGGGGCCTTGCCCTGCCTGCATCCTCCCTACTTTGCCACCAGCCAGCGCATCCTCCAGTGAAATAGAGTACACATCCCAAGGCTACCAGTGCTGGGGGCTGCACCTGCCCCTCACACAGAAAGCCTGGGATTCTCCACCGTCACTTGCCGCATCCGACCCGCCCCTCCCCTAGAGCACCGCGACCACCCAGGGGGAGGGAGCACACCCACCGCCCCCCACTCCAAGCTAGCTAGAGAGGCCCAGCACCTAAGGACGACAGAGACAGGGATGGCGCGACCCTCCAGGGGCAGGAACCTCTGCTAAGTACCACCCAGGGCAGGACCCCGCCAGAGGAAACCCAGCTGGCCATCAACACCCAGAAAGACGCCGGAAAAAGTTAACACAGCCCCCCAGGTCAGAAGGGAGGGCAGGCCCCTCCCCCTGCAGGCCCCACAGCAAAAAACCCAGCCCCTGCCCCCCCGGACCAACAGAGAACAAGGTAAGAGGGACCCGGGATTTGGGGGCACACTGGCAAAGACAGGGCCCAGACTGAACCAGCTTCTTTCCCAGAAAGGAGGCCTGGGGCTGGGGAAGGAGGGGCCTGGAGCTGGCGGGGGGGTCTCTGGGTTAGAAGGGCTCAGAGTTGGGAGTCAGGGAGCGCGGTCTAGGGTGGTGGCAGGGGGTCATGGGATGGGGCGCAGGAGGTGGCAGGGCCCAGGGGAGGCAGCGTCCTACAGGGTACAGGGCCGGAAGCCTGGCAGTGGCAGAGCTGGAGGCGGGGTGGTCACTAAAGTGGGGTCCCTGGAGGAGGTGGGAGGCCGCGGCTAGAGGGTGGAGGGTGGTCCACGACCCGGACTGCAGGGCTGGGAGGGGATATCCCTGGAGGGGAGTGGCATGGTTTGAGGGTCTCTGACTGAGATCATGAGCTGAGCTTGGGGGTCTCTGGTAGAGGTCGGGGGTGGCCTGGGGCAGCAGGGATGATGCAGGGAGTGATGGAAGCCAGGGGTCTGGGGTCACAGGGGTGCAGATGGGAGTGGCAGGGTCCCTGGATGGTGGGGGAAGAGGGAGGGGTCTTGGGGGTCATGGGTTGGGGGGAAGAGATAGCAGGACCCCGGCGGGAAGAGTCCTGGAATTCAGGGGTCATGGGTTGGGGGTTACAGACTGAGGTGGTGAGGAATGGGGATGGGGGGGGTCTCGGTGAGAGCAGAGTCTTGCCGCCCTGGGATGCAGGGGGTGACGCAGCTGAGTGTAGTGGGGTCAAAGGGGCCCCAGGAGTGGAGTGGAGGGGCAGTGAGCAGGGGTGATGCACCTGGGGAAGGAGGGTCCTGGAGGGTCCCAGGTACAGGGATGGAGGGATCCGTGGTGGGGGTGCCAGGGGGAGAGGCGAGGCAGGCAGGGGTGCAGGGCCTGGGGATGGAGGGGTCCTGGGTGGAGGGAAGGAGTCAACAACTTCCCATGGCCCCACAACAGGATCCTGGGTACAGTGGGTTGGGGTCCTGAGGATGGAGGAGCAGATGGAGGTACACGTCCCAGGGGTGGCGGGTGGCATGCAGGGCCAGGCCATGGAGGGGACCCAGGGTTGCAGGCTGGGTGGGGTCCAGGGACGGAGGGGCCTGGGAGTGCAGGCGGGGGGTGCAGGGTCCTGAGGATCAGGTATCGGGGTCCTGCAGTGCAGACTGGGTGAGGTTCAAAGATGGACGGGCCCAGGGAACCCAGGGGCAGGCTGAAGGTGGAGGGTTCCAGGAACGGAGGGTCTGGGAGTGTAGGCTGGGTGGGTCCAAGGCTGGAGGAAAGCCGGGGTTGCAGGGGTGCAGGGCCAAGGATCCCGGGAACAGGCTGGGGGTGCAAGCCAGGGGTGGAGGATCCAGGGGGTCCTGGGGATGGAGGGGTGCATTGGCCGAGGGTGCTGGCCTGGTCGGGTCTGGGGACAGACAGGTGCAGGGTTGCAGAGACAGAGGGGTGCAGAGCCCAGGGAACAGGCTGGGTGGAGTCGGGGGATGGAGGGGTGAAGGGCCTGGGAAGCAGGCCAGGTTTGGGGCCTGGGGGTGCAGGGTTCCTGGGGTTGGAGAGGGGCAGAGTCCCAAAGTGCAGATGCTGGGGCACGGGCCAGGTGGGGGCTGGGGATGGAGGGGTGCAGGGGTCCTGGGGACAGAGGAATGCAGGGTCTCAGGTGCAGGACCCAGGCAGCAGGCCGGGTCGGGTTCGGTGCATAGGGATGCAGGGTCTGGGGTGCAGGTACTGAGGCGCAGGCCAAGTGGGGCCTGGGGATGGAGGGGCGCAGAGTCTGGGGCGCAAGGGTCCTGGGGACAGAGGAATGCAGGGTCTCAGGTGCAGGGCCCAGGCAGCAGGCCGGGTCGGGTTCGGTGCATAGGGATGCAGGGTCTGGGGTGCAGGTGCTGGGGCGCAGGCCAAGTGGGGCCTGGGGATGGAGGGGCGCAGGGTCTGGGGTGCAGGGGTCTTGGGGACAGGGGAATGCAGGGTCTCAGGTGCAGGGCCCAGGCTGCAGGCCGGGTGGGGCGCGGGGCTGGAGGGGCTCAGGGTCTGGGGCGCAGGGGCCCGGGAGCGGGCGGCGGGGTCGGGGCGCCCACCTGTGCGCCGGGATGCGCTGCGAGCTGAGCCCCTTGCCCACCAGGAAGTGCACGTCGCACAGCACCTCGTTGTTGAAGAGGAAGGCGAAGCGCTCCTGCACGGTGGGCTTGGTGGCCTGCCAGTTGTACACGGGCTCGCGCTGCAGCGCCGCCGCCCCCGGGCCCGCCGCCTCCTCCCGCTCCGCGCCCGCGGCCTGCGCGTCTGTCCCGGGGCCCGGCGGGGCGGGCGGGGCGGGCGCGGCGGGGCCGGGGGCGGCGGCGGCGGCGGCGGCGGCGGCCGCGTTGCCGGGGGCCGGGGCGGCGGCGGCGGCGTTGGCGCTGGGCCCGGGGCCGCCCCCCGCGCCCGGGCCGACCCCGACCCCCGGCGGGCACGACGCGCGCCCGCCGCTCCCACCCGCCGCCATCTTGTCGCTGCGGCGCGGGCGGGGGAGGGGAGGACGGAGGGGAGGAGGGAGGAGGGGAGGAGAGAAGGGGAGGAGGCAGGAGAGGAGGGAGGGG